>JAAGAY010146362.1:26111-170457 GCA_011801015.1 Ardeotis arabs
GGCCACCTGGCGAGAGGCCAGAGGGTGAGGCCTGCAAGGCCAGTGAGGCCTGCGCCTCCCCCTCTTGCCTCTGCCCCCGCTCAGCTTCTTCACATCTTGTCTTCTCCCTTTTTTTTTTTCTGTTTTCTCCTTCTTAAATACGTTATCGCAGAGGCGTTATCATGGGACATTCTACTACCAATCGTCTCAGCCTTGGCCAGCAACGGGTCCGCCCTAGGCCCGGCCGAGTCCACCAAACAAAGGGGAGCAACTTCTAGCAGTTTCCTACAGAAGCTTCCACCTTAGGCCCCCCCCTCACTAAACAAAACCACAACAGTAACAATGCCACAGCTAGCTGTCAGCCTCATTCAGGATGAAACTGCACAGTCTTAAAATGACTACTCTGCAACGCTCTGACTTCATGCAGATTGCAGCTCTCCGAATGAACTCCTATTTTTTACTCTAATGAATCTTCTTTCTGGACAAAGGTTACATGAAGACAGTAAGTATAAGTGTGTCTTTTTCTAAAAGCTCATAGACCCAAGGTAACAATGCAAGTACTAAATTGAAACAGGCAGTGGAAGAACATTTCCTTAAGGGACTTAATGGCCTTGTTTTATTTAGAAGACCTTATGGGGAGCCCTCAGAACTAGGCTGTGTGAAGCTGTATGAGACAAATAGCATAGGTAAGTGTCAAATCACTTTGCATGCACATCTTTCTGGATATGCAAGGCCCAGCTAACATAAAATCGCCCATCTTTCAGTTCAGAGTACTAAAGAAAACCTAGCCACATCACTGCCTTTTATTAAGCTTGTTATACCACAACAGAAGATACCAGGTTCAATTAGAAGACAGACAGACTTGCCCCTTGGATTAATAACCTTGATGATGTTCTGCAAGATGCCGTGGGAACAAACAGGAAGATAAAAATCTAATCATTAGAACAGGCACCAGAACAGCCCTGAACCAAGGACAAAGGAGACCAAAAGCAAACCAAAAGGAAATAAAACCTAGAGGACAAATTAGTACAAAATTAAAAAAACTAACTCTGCAGGGGTGTAGTTTCTGGGACAGGTTTATAAACTGTTCAGGATAAAAGCTAAGTAAACGTGCTAGCTTGAAGGACTCGTGACAGCAGTACAGTTCAAACACTGCAACCAGCAGGGTTGAAAACAATAGCTGAATTTTATTGGTATTTCTGCTAAGAGCTACTGGTCTGGATAAAAAGCACATCACTCGCCCTTCTCAACATTTCCTCCCTTGAACTCAACATTTCCTCCCAGTAGCACTCAAAACCTTGGTTATAATCCTCACACACCTTTGTGGCAAAAATCAAAGTCTCACTCAACTTTTTCATGCAAGTATGTGAGGTGCCAGTCTTTCCAGACAGTTCATTAAAATAAAGGAAAGGAAAAAAAGACAGCATATATGTGGGAAGTACCTTTTAAAAGAGTTGTAAATAGACCACATCAAAAAGCATCTCTGATCTAGAGATTCTAACTACTCATATTAAAAATCTGTAGCCCTTCCCACGTAAGGACATGTTCATTCAGCCTTTTAACACAAACCACCAAGTATTTTCAGCCAGTGTGAAGGCCTTTTAAAACGGAAACAATTGCGCAAATCCAAGTAGATAGGCTATAAACCATACAATAACAACTTAGAAACTTGGTCATAATTTAAGCACATAATATTCATAACAGGAAAATAAAAATGTCACAGCTATTTGTGAATGTTATCTTCAAAGCAGCCAAACGATAAACAGCTTGTTTCCAAATACTTTCACCATAAAGTAAGGGTGAAAAGCCTATGGCCTGAGAGCCAGTTGACTTTAGTTAACATGACCTGTAGCTGTATGAAGTTTCCACATGACTATTGGGCAATTCTAAGATTTTAATGTGTGACATGCCAAAGGTGTTGGAAGGGTTTATGTGGTTTTCAACAAAGGAAAAAGGTCTGCCTCTCCTACCATAAGCAAAGTTTCAGAGTTGGTACACCTACTTTATTGCCTTATGAAACTTCCCTCTACATTATAAAGGAAACCATTTATAGGAGACTCAAGTTTCTGATATGAGATTTTTCAAGAGTCACAAATAATATCTACAATTATACCTAACACAGCCTTCATGAAGAGTCAAAACACACTCAGCATCGTCTGATCTCATCTTTGAAGCACACACACCCTGAGTAATTTTAGACTCAATGCAGTGTTTGCTTCACCATCTACGTTGCTGGGGAAAAAAAAAAAAAATATTGATGGTTCAAAGAAACTAATGTAAAAACGGTGCCACCCTTTGAGTTCATTTACATTACCATCATTGTGGGAAATCTCACTGTGCTGCAACAAACACCTACCACTGGAGATCTTCACAAGACAGAGGAAGGCTAAGAGAAGACAGCATGCTTACCTGAGTCCTGTCTACATTACGGCCACAAATTTAACACAAATTATACTGATGACATAGCAAAAATTTTTCTAAAAGTAATTAAAGTCCCACATTGTGGAGACAAAGCCTTCACAGTTGTGAAATATGTTATCTATTTACATAAGGCAGGTAAATATTACTGACTTCTGACTATAGTCATCTCTCATGAATGACTGACACTGTAGAACTATCAAGGTCACCTCAGTGTCCGCTGGCTTTTCAGTAAGTTCTGAAGACCTATGAGCCCCTCTTTCCTTTCAGACCAGTTGGAGCTGGCACAGTGGTTCAGGACCTCAGCCACATCTTCAGTCTGCCGCAGGTAGTGTGGAATGCCCCCGTTTCTGGAACCATAGGAGCGCTCCGAGCAAGCACTTGATGCATCGCTGTTAGCATCATCATCAGAGTACATCCCATAGGGTTCATATCGTCTTCTCACTGGCTTTTTCTGGAAAAGGGGAAAATCTGACTTAATAAATTATATATAGTTACATCAACACCAAAAGAAAAACATTCTATCCATAATCACTAAAAGGAAGACTAATGCTATTGTTACAGTGACATAAGTGTTTTAAAGACGTCACCAAGCACTGCCTGCTTACCTCTCACAGTAGAGCAAGACAGATCCCATTGATTTCAATGAGAGAGACTATTTGAGTGACTAAAGGGAGTAGGGTCTGCCTTCCCCAGCATGAAAGCGAGATACTTGTGTCCAGCAGAATTAGCTACTGGTCACGAAATCATATATTGTTTTATTGTCAATAAAGGTCAGTTCCATTGTTACAGATTTTGTGATGATACAACCTCTTCTTCAAGAAAAAAACCAAACAGATAAGGAAGAAAGAGCTGAAGGAATCTGTGCTGGCATGCACAGTCACTTTGATATTGATAATGAAGTGACTCTAGAAATGCACTGGGATACAGGAGATGACAACTTCTCTGTTAGTTTGGGCTAGGATTTTTCCAGAGGCTGCTAAGGGAGCTGAGTACTCAAATCCCACTCATTTCCATAGCATGGCACTAGAGGATCTGATTCTCTTAGGTACATCTCTGACAACCTCAATCCTTACAGAAAGGATATTAGAATAATTATGGTACCAAAACAAATTGTACGTTACACTACAAAACAAACTCTTAAACAAACCTTAACACAACAGGATGGACAAGACAATGTATCAGAAAGATAGCCTATATTCTAAAGTGTTTGCTACAGATTTCCTTCCAGTGTCCAGTCCTGCAGTTCTTGGACTTGTGAAGCTAGCAGAGTTTTGCTTCCACTGGGACTGCAGGATTGAAGTGTAGAAATTAACTCAAGTGCAATATCATGGGTGTTAGCAACAGGGTGGGGCAAGTTGGAAAGTAGAAATAAAAAGTCAAGAAAGCACTAGTACCTTGCTCCTGGAGTCTCCTAACAGCTGTAGGCAGGAAAATATTGAAGGGTGGGAAAAAGCATAGAGAATTATGTCAGAAGCTTATGTAGGGTTTGTTTTTGCAACAAAAACGTACAGCAAATGTGTTGTAGCAAATTAAAAAAAATACAGTTTACGCAAAATAAAAGTGGGTATAATAACGCCTGACTATTTCCTAACTGTTGCACTACTCACATAGCCTACAATTTGCATTAGGGAGCTTGGAAGTGAGATTATCTGTTAATTTTTTTTTTTTTTTTTTTTTTTTTTTTTGTGACAGATCTATATACAGCATCTCTTCGTTCACTTTTCGGAAATGCTGCTCTGGAAGATATCAGAGATCTTGGTAATGATTTATTTCCCCACATATTATTAGTAGCATTTGATTTTAGAGTCTTGGAAAGAAATTCTGATGTCAGGAAACGACTATCTACAGTACAGCACATTTAATCAACTTCACTTAACCAAGTTCTCTTTCAACCTGCAGTTCTTACACCAGTTTTTGAAGCTTAGCTTCTTTTAAGATCCTCCGGCTGGCACCTCTGGTTTAAAGGCCTTACTTAACACCAAAGTTTCCATCACACTTTGAGCTCTTCTGACAGATCCAAGCACTGATTCCCAGTATAGACACTGTGGATTTAGGCCAAGTCCAGCTCTCAAACAGTAGCAGTGGATCCAACGGGAATTGGACACAGGGAGTAGGGCTCACAAAATGACCCACTGGTTTGTTTAAACTGAGTATTTGGCTGAAGCCATCTTTGGAGAAGTTCTTTCTATTTCCTACTACTGGGAAAAGTATGTTCCTCTGAAAACAAGGTTGCTGGGTAAAAGCTAGCATCACATTACTCTGTCAAAAGGAGCCTGAACAGAGTTTGTAAATTGCCTGTTGTGAGAAGACAATCAAGAAAAAGAGCAAATTGGGGTGGTGGGAAAGAAGGGGACAACAAGATTGCAATGCATCCCCTAAAGTGATACAAATTCAGATTGATCAACAAAGTCAGCTGTACCACTTACTTTCCAGCTAGATTTAAGGATTTCTCTTTTAACTGTTCAACCCCTTAAAATTTTAACATTCCAGTATAATTTTATCTAACTTAAGAGCATGGAATATTTAAAAGGGAACTCTGGAAGTCTAGCTGAAGATTAAGTCACACCCAAATAGATCTCAGTGATCAGCAGTGAACTGAAACACTGACTCTCTCCTCCCTCAAGACCATGTTAAGGATACAGCTTGATTTTTCATTTACACAGGCAAAAACCATCACCAATAATTATGCCCTGAACTGCTGTGGTAGCAAACTTGAGGTGCTGAGAGCAGAAATTGGCTCACAAGCTGTCGTATTTGGTAATGAAAATGCCCACTAATGATTCACCCCACTAAATGCAACCGTGCCATATATTATATACTGTCCTACCTTTATATTATTCACAAATACTTTTTTTTTTAACAGAAAGGTAAAAAGTGACATTTCTCCAGCAGTACTCTAATAACCATCTAGAAATGGATGTGGCATGAGCTAAGTGATAATCAAATATAAAAAGGAAAACATTAGCCATCCTTAGCGAAAGTGAACTAGGAAACTGAGAAAGGACATCTATCAGAAATTCTAGGGACATGGGTCATTCTCCATAAAGAGAGATCTGAGTTATGTCTCAAAATATATCAGGAAATCCTCCCCTCAGCTCAGGTCTAGAGCTGGAGAAGACCTCCAGACATCCTGTCTCTCCCAAATTCTCAAGGTAAATCCAAAGGCTTATCTTAACACTTGTCTTCTGAAGAGCAGAAAACACTTTCTAGGTTCTAGTCATGAGATATTATAGTACAGTGAGACTACATAGGACAATACATTTTTTGTTAAATGGCAATAAATTCACTTGGAAATGCACTGAACACTTGAAAGTACTAGCAGCAGGCTAGACAAATACACTTCAATTTAAATTCGTGAGACGGTACCAGCTGCAGGTAAACCACATTACAAGCTGATCTCAGTGTTTAGCCAGGTGCAAATAACACAGGGCAGGAACTTTTGAAATCCTTAGCTCTTGTTGAAACCTCATCAGGAATCAACGCTAACAGAGAACACTGTTTTTCTGACAAAGTCTTCCTGCAGATAATGAGATTGATAGAAATCTCTGACTCCAAGGGTGCCAAGCATCCCCACAGTGGGTGAGGGGGCATCATCCTCTGACAGCCAAATGTAAGACAAACAGCTGATTCAACCCATCCTGCAGTTCTAGCACCAAGCCACAGCTGTTTGTTTGATAACAACTGTGGAGAACTAACACAGAATAAAGAAAGAAATATTGCTGCCAATACAACCAAAGACAAAACATCAAACAGTAACTAACTCTACAGCATCAGACAGTGGCACAACCAGAACAAAGCTTTTTAAATAGAGGAGAACGTACGTACAAGTAACTTTAAGCCACTTTCCGGTGTTGGAAGCATTTTGTATTTTTCCTCTTACCAGTGCATCGGCCACAGCAGCCTCCAGATCTGTGCTTGTGCTGAGGACTCGCATGGCATTCACAGAAGCAGGCATCCTGCCTGGCTGTCCGAGTCCAAACCGGTCTGCACAAAAGACAATATTGAAAGGGACTGTTAAACAAATTCACATTCACTTGGAATCCTAATCAGGTGCCCAAGCAGCTCTCCCCACAGGCGCTGGGAACTCGCAGTGCTTTTCCATTAAACACTTTTATCCACAGCTCTACAGAGTTTGCCATTAGACTAAGAAATAAACTATTGTTTGTTGGGCCCCAGAGATAATTTTGAATCCTCAGGACTTTTTTTTTTTTTAAACTTATTTTTTAAAGCTGGGAAGCATGGTACCTATTTTGCTTTTCTTTTTAAATAGAAATTGTTTCAAAGTTTTATTTTAATGTCAGAGGCAGACACGCCAGTCCCAATCTGGCACACTCAGAAATCAAGAGAAACCTTCTCATTAACTTCAGAGAGACAGAATTATGCCCAGCGTCAGAACACGTTTATGCCCAAGCACTCATCCATCCTGCAGTTTTTTCTCAGGCAGGGATGTGAGACTAGCAGCAGCAGATTAGCCTATTTTATGTCTCAAGGCTTGATTAACCAGTAGAATATCCTCCTACACCCTATGGTATAAGATTTGCTTGTGAAGTGACCCCAATTTTTGTTTTATTACTGCTCCTGAGAAGCAGTTTAAACGTACACTGGCCTGAAACACCATTTAAAGGCTCCATAATATGAAAACCGGTATTTTTGGCCAAACAATATCGTCCTCCCCTTGAACTTAACAGCAAAGCTCTCAGTGGCACCCAAAGTAACAGGATTGAGTCCAAAATGCCATGTACACACTTAATAATAATTAGCTTGCTTTAGCATTTGCCCAGGCTGCCAAAAGAGTTACTGAAATTAGTTTCTTTGGGCAAAAGCAAAATTCAGAAAGGCATGCTAGCAGGGATATGACAGAATCAGTGACTTGAGTATCATGGGCCAGGCTCTAACAGCACCATCCCTCTAGATGGGGGTGGATTAGATACCAGATTACTGGGATCCTGGCTCCGGTCTATAAGCAGAAAGAGATTGGTTTTGGCATTTCAACTTTTTGTTTCCACATGGGCTTGTCTCTACTCAAGGAGAACTGGGAACATCCTTCCTGGGACATCTCTTACACCTCTGTCCCCCGGGACCCACACATGCCAGTAAGAGTTTTGCCAGTAAATTCAGCGGTGCACGAATCAAGCTGCATGAACCCATTTAATAGACCTTCAGCCAATCCACACTGGAGGCAGCCATCACACAGCAAGAGAGAGGGGTCAAGTGACACAGGTCTTTTACCAGTTTATCTATATTTGATTTTACAAATGAGAAGTACTGTTTATCAAAATACGTAACTATATCGTGGATTTACACAAAACTGAGGTCAAACATGAGAGTCAGCAGCTTACTATGGTTTTTGTGAAAAATACTGCGCTTACCATAAAACTTCATTGCTTTCTATAAAAACCTACTGCACTGGAATATCTTTTAAGGAATTAGCTCACACTGACGTGCGTAATTTAAATCACAGACTGAAGTCTGCCAATCTACTGTCCTAATTCCAAGATTTTACCTAGGTGTGTCAGGTTAAGATACTGAGGGGAAATAGGGAAGATTTTAAAAATCTGAAATATTTTGAGAAAAAACCTGAAGCTTAGTATTTATTTCAAATAGAAGTGTTATCTATCAAAATTTACTGTTTCTCAGCTATGTACCCAGACAAGACATTTCTGATTTATAACAAAAGCACATTTTCTACAAAACACATTACAAGGGAAAAAAAAAAAAAAAACCAACCAACAAACTTCTTAGAACTAGTGCCAAAAAGTAATCAAATCATAACATTTCACAAAGAAATAAAAGTTGTATGTGTTATTACTATCCCCTTTTTTAATGCACTTGTGTTGAAGAGTAATTTCAAATATTCAGGTGAAAAGGTACATCAACCCTGAAATGGAAAGTTCTGTACACTCTTAATAGAGGCACAGAGAAGATGATAATGCACTAGGTCAGAATGAAGTCACTACTACAGAGATATAAATTACAAAGATGTACAGAAGACAAGTAGTTTCCTAAGTGTAAATGATATCCGGTACAGTACAAGGGCTGTAAATTTTGTGACAAGTTCCGGACTCAGTTTTATATTTAAACCCAACTCAATGACATTACTCAAGTGTTACTGAGCTCAGAATTTGGCTTTAACTTTTGAAGTAACATAGCATCAAAAAATACAACTGTTATTTGTTTTCACATTAATTTCGTACTACATTAGAAAAGGGAAGATAGTTTGTCTTTTTAAATGAAGAACAGAATGACAAAATAATTCAGTTTTAGATCAGTTTAAATACCCAGCATAAATAAACAAAAAGAAGCTTTTTAAACAAATCAAGTACGGTGTGGCATGCTGGCTTTTATCTGTCTCCATGGCTATCAGAAATTTTCTGAAATACTTCTATCAGTGATCTTTAAATTCATAACACCCAACTCACTCTGGACTTCTCCCCAAGACACTGGTGCCATACCCGAGTGCTGAAGTCAGACCTCAGGAGAGACCTCGGCATATCTCTAACATGGGGCTGGGAACACATTTGGCTCCAGGAATAACCAGTACAGGCAAGCGGAGTAAGAAATAAGCAGAGCATGCTCTGGCCGCATTCCCTTGTCTTCCTGGCTAGATTCATTATACCTGTTGCAAACTTGGTGAAAACTCCCAACTATCGATTTTGTCATTTTTCGGGAGATTTTGGCCTTCTTTAGGACACAGGTAGCCATATATAATTTGATTGTGCTTTGTACCGAACCACTGGAGCCAAGCATAAAGTGACTACCACAGGAAGCTGAATGCAAACAAAGCTTAAATCTGTATTACAAATGAGATTTTTCTTTTCAATTATTTTTGTTAAATACAAATTCAAATTGCTAGTTTGAAAATGCCAAAGAGGCAAATCAGCTTGCATAATTTCTGCCAAGTAACCTGACAAGGGAAATGTTTTGAGAGTTTTGGGTAAGTCACAGCATTTAACTAGACTTAAGAGAAACAGTATTTTTCACTCCCTGCCTGAAGGGAGTTAATTAAATAACTTTCAGTATCACTAATTCCTTATGCAATTTTAGCCTCCAAGCAAACACTGAAGCCTTTATTCATCTTTGACATAATTTTTGTCCCCATGACTAAGTTTCTATTGACCCAAAGCTAGCAGCCCTCATTGATTTAGGACTCCCAGTGAAATATCCTGCTTCCAAGGGGAGTTACAGGTTCTCTGCAACTGCAAATCCAGCACAGGGGTGGGAAGAAGTCACCGGAATCTAGAGATTTTTCTAATTATATGTAAACATGAATCTCCTAATGCAAAGCCCAGTGAAATTAAGGGAACCCTTTTCTCAACAGCTTCCATGTTATTTTGGACAAGGCCTTCAGAATTATATGAAGGATGGATCAACACGTGTTATCCTCCAAAGTTCATTTTGAAAGCTGATCAGGTGCTTATTTCTTGCTGCTCTTGTGTATTTTGGAGAGGATCCCACAAACCACTTCCATTAACAGAAACAGGAGTCCAGAACATTTAGCAATAAATGGGATGAAACCCACTGGGATCCAGTCTTAGGCACTGGGAACTGCTAAACTGGTAAAGAGGAAATATAGACAGAAGTTGCAAGTACTCTGCATCAGTCAAGATTTAGCCCACGCTGCACAACTGATTCAATTTACAGGAGAATTGAGAAAGCCCTGGATCACCCTTTGTTTAAACACTTCTCAATGTTCCTAAAATACATAAAAATAATAAAAAAAATCCAATAAATGATATTCAAAACAAAAAGGCACATTGAACAAAACGGAACAGAAAGCCCCACAGCGGTGAGAAGCACATGCCAAGTGCCGGCTGATGCACATGACAGCAAATGTTAAGATGGTGTAAAACAAGACTACGTATAAGAAGCAGATTCATGCAGTTAGCGCTTGTTCACCTGACTGCCCAACAGAATCAGCAGTGGAGAGAGCACTAGTGGACCTGGAATGACGTCGAGAAGCTGCAAGTAGAAGGAATGGCAACACCCACAGGATTAACACACATTGAACCCGAGACAGAAAATGCCACAATCCAAAGGGGATGCGTGTGACCGCTACCAGTAAAGGTGTTTCATAGTGACAGGGGAATGACGCTGTGTATGAATGCAGGACAGATACATTGCAAGCCCCACAGCGACGTCTCCATCTGTAGCTTCCCCCCCTTTCCCCATGATCGTCAACATGATGCATGACAAAACTCATTTGTGACAGTCTCAAACCTGGTGCAGTTCAGCAAAAAAAACCCAGTGCACATCACATCAGTCACATTCCAGACCCACAGATCTGGAAGAAGGCCATCATGAGAACGTGGAGCACATAACTACAGAGCAGGATTTAGATGTGTCTGATCTAAACCCCAAAGTGAAGCCATGATGAATGGTTAGGGATTGTGCTTGCAGGTATTTTTCCACAACATTCTCGCCTATGCATAAAAAAGACATTAACAAAGAGAATGAGTAACCACAGAAGTAGAAAGAGTCATACAGGGAGGTCAGCCAACCACTGCTTATAGGTCTTTGGGTTGTTTGGTTTTTTTTTCCAAGTAAACACACATACACACATATTGTAGCTGTTGCTACCTCCAAAAGTCTCTTGCTTTTAACAAATTTTGCATACATATTTCTTGAATCTAAGTACGTACACAGACAATTCAAGTATGCACATCATAGATCTATCCAGAATTACACCACATGTACACAAACTGTTAATAGCAATGAAGCACACACAGTAGCAGAAGAGCTGAAGCCAAATATAGCTCCCACTTCAATTCCCAGTTGTCAGCAGCACATGATTCACAAAATGCCTTTGGAGAGGTTTTCAGTTCTTGCATTCAACATAAATATGAGTTTATGTTGATTGTTTATGTTGTTTATAAACATGAGTTACTAAAGCAAATGGAAAGCTGTTCCAGCCATTTCCAAATTACAGAAATTTAGTTTTTCTAAAGAGGTTTTTCCTGTGTCTAACAAAAATATGCTCACCTAGCTCAAAGCAACTGACCCAAGGAACTGACTGCTCACGTGAGCAATTCATCACCACAGACTCACTGAAGGCCTTGTTGCTTTAACATCATTACTAGTACTGTCAAAAAACTGAAAAAATAAAGCAAAAGCACCTTCTAATACAAACAGGCTTTGTCAATTATGCATATATATATGTGCAGCAGAAAAACTGTAAGTCTTCTGTTTAAGGCAAATCATTCATAAACACAAACATTATAAAATAGAAATTAGCAAGTGAGAAAAATAAAATTTAGTTTTTTCCCCAGCTGTGAGAGGTTGACAGCTTTTAAGCTATACAGAATATGCAATGTGGTCTTTAACTATGGAGAACACATGCATTTATTGCAGAGAACAATCCCACTGACACCGTAAGTAACTCATGAAACATTTGCAGGATCAGTGCAGGATTATGGACTGAACCTCACAATTAAGATTCTGAGCTGGCAATTGCTTTCTCCCAAGCCATCCGCTGTGCCCCTGCAGATGTCATTGCAAAATCCAGGCCCATGAAGAAAAAGGAATAACAATTAAAAAAAATATTCAAATCTCTGCAAGGAGGCTGAGGGTAGAGTGACTCTTCACTGGTGTTTCCTAACTTAGGAAGCAAGACATTTGGTGCAGACATGCATACCTGCATAGCAGCCCCGGAACAAAGCAGAGCAATTTGCAAGGTCAGGATGTCAGCGCTGACATTGACCATAATATCACTAAACACAGGAATCCTGTCACTTACACATACTTAGCTTAAGTGTAATTAACTAACATACAAGTTAATCTTTATAAGCAAAACTAGACCATGCACAGCAGGATTATATTATCTCAGCATTAATGTAAGATTAACTGGGTTCTAGAAATACTGTAATAGAATCATATTGTTTTGGCTTAATTTGACATATATACATTTCTTTCAGATGAATTACTACATAATTAACAAGTTCATTAACATGTTCGAGCTTAAAGCATTTCAGTGAAAACAAGAAAAGAGACAATAGGATAACTATATTGGGTTACTATTATGTTAATACTTCCTCCCCCCCCTTACCTTAATGACTTTTAGTAACAAGTTATTTCTAGAAATGCATTAATCTTCAGGTAATTAAATATCATGAGCTAAAATGAAACTACCCTCTCCCCACAATAAAGTTTGTTACAACCAGTGCAATAGACACCCGTAACTGGAATTTTACAGTCAGCGTACAAGTCAGGCTCAGTGGTGGTGGTGTACAAAACTCATACCAACTGTGATTCTGGTACACTGCATTTATTTTTCAGAACAAGGGCTCAAGATGGTATTTCAATTAATGTATTTTCTCTACATCAAACAAAACTTAGCACAATGACATAAAACACCTTGAAGTCCAGCCTGTTTAAACACTTCAGCTGGAGAAAAAAAGCTTCATCCAAAATTGAAGCTAGGCAAGTAACTATAAAAATGAGCTACATTTGGATATCTACTATCCCTTTATGGCTCTATTATCAAACCAGCCTCATTTATTCAAGAAAAAGTTCACCTATTTATCTTAAAGAGCTATGAACCAAGTTCCAAATGCTAAGTTGAACTCCTCCTATTTTTCACCAGAAACTGAGAAATTACAGATAATGCAAATAGATTATTTTATAGCTCATAATAATGAAGGTTTGAACCGAAAAGCCTCTCTGCTGTTAACTTGAAGATTCCACTCAACACCATTAAAATCAATGGGATTTTTGCCAATGATTTCATGTGGATGAAGACAACCAGTCTCTGCCCTGATAGCCAAATCAATACTGACAACATATATGTAGCTGGAAAGATTATTGAAAAGTTCAGTATATTAACCAAGAATGAGAACAAAACAGGAATTTTTTTCCCATCTGTATATTTTTTGTAACCTTTTCTCACTATTGGATTAAAGTTGCAGAATTAAGCCCAAAATGTTGTTCCACTTACACACTACGTTCATATACCTGTGTTTTGTCACTATGTGGTGCAAAACAGATCCTGTAAAACCATTCCTCTGCCTTGATGAAATTTGTAAAAGCTTTTTTTCCTAACTTTTAATACCACATGCACAGCTATGAAATTACTATAAAAATGAAGAGGGCCTGGAGATCAACTGTATTTTGTTATGTCTGAGATGACAAACAAATCTTTCATACAACAAGCAATGTATTTGGTTGAATATATGATATGGTATTTGATCAGAAACATTAACTATCCTGCTGTTTTCAGCATTGCGCAGAAAAACTTCTGCATGTGGCAACTGTAATGAGATTTTCTATTTGTACTGTACATTTAAGCAGCACACTAGTGATGCTCCTTTAAAACCCCAACCTCTCCACAATTTTAGGCTGCTTGAAAATTTTCCTACAAAATGGCAGGTGCAATTGATTGACAATGTCATTTAAAACCTCTACAAAAAAGAACTTCTATCTCTATTGGGGGATTTAGTACAGAAATTAGACTGTTACTATATGTAGCTGCAAGAAAATGAGATCATGAATAATTAGAATCACTCAACAACAGTCTACGATGCTACCGACTACTTCACTGCGACCTAGAAAACAGAGGCTTGCTCTCCCGCAGATTCCCGTCAGTGCTGTAAAGTGAAGCACAGCAGCCCCATAACAAGCTGATTTAATGAAACTAAAAATTACAAAACTTCAAAAACTAAGCTATTTTCCTCCTAACAGTGAAATGCTGAGAACCAGAATTGAAGCATGCAGAAGAAAACAGAAGGGAAACAGGGTTGGAAATGGGGAGCGTGTTAGGAATCCAACAGAGGACAGGCAATCAGCTCATTCCACCTGGCAGTGTCTTGAAAGGGTAATCGAAACAAGGGAAAGGGAGAAAAAAAATTGACCCTTAAAGCTCCAATGCCTACATGTACTCACCAAGCGGAGGAAAGCCCCGAGCAGGGCTTGTATCTCGACTGCTCTCACGGCTGGTATCACGGCTGCACCCCTGACTCATGCTGGGTCGGGGGATACGACTGCTCCGTGCTAGCATGCAGCATGGAGAGTTTCAGAGAAGGTGAACAAGTTTAATGAGGACAGAAAGCTCAAAGTCAAGTCACATTTCTGTTAGTTACCGTAATTATTACATTAGTAATTATAATTTGCAGCGGTCTGCTCAGGCTTTTTACAAACCAACTACCTTACATGCTGAGCTGCCTCTGTGAGGTGAAGTTTGCGGCAGTGTTAAATGTCTGGTTGACAGGCTGCTTTTTTCTTAAGCGATTCAAGTTTTGTTATTCAAGTAGAGCAAGAATCTTCAATCATTTAGGGGAGCACTACTGTTACAAAACATGCAAAACAGATGAGGCTAAAAGAAACCCTTCTAGAATATTTTTTCATTAATTATAAGATAAACATCCTTCTGGAATAAAACAGAAGTGGTTTTAACTAGGTCAAAATTTTTAGAGGTAGTTACAATACCAATATGCAATTTTACATAGATTTGTTTTTCTCAAGGATAGCTTTGCCGTGAATAAATATCCTAAGGAAAAAAGTGTATTGTACAGACTTGTAGAGATATTTTTCTCCAGTGAAAGATACCAGGAAAAAGCATTTAGAACTTGAATACCTGAAAGACAGGTGGTTTGAATTTTAAGACAGCAGCAGCTTCAGATCTTCAACAGAAGCAATCTAACTTCTGCTCCTCAAACATTTCTAAAACCTTATAGTTATGGTTTTATATGCACACAGACTGAGATATGTGCACACTTACAGAGAGCTTTAAACTATATTCTTTGACAAAATCCTACATCAACAAGGCTCTTATCTTTGGTCTGGCAGGTATCAAGTGTTCAATCTCCCACAGCCTAATAAAGCTCCTGCCTGTCAGCTGCCTTGTGGGAAACCCAGAGTATGCAAACTCTTCATTTGGCCAAATGCAAAGTAGAAGATAAAAGATTAAGCTGCTTTCATAGCAAAAAGCAATCCCACTGCCTTTAGTTGAAGTTTTGTTCAAGTAGGAAAAACAAAGCTAGGCCCTTAGAAGGTTGCTTAACCTCAAGGATTTGAGTTTTATTATAAAATAAGCATGCTAAGTATTTAAAAATGGATTATTCCTCTGCAAATTGTGTCGTTTTGATACAAAGGATGTTTGCAGAAAGCTATTTAAGAAGCTTTATGCCCAATAGAGAATACCATGTTTTCTTAGGTGAAATAGTAGCAGTTAATTGTCATGAGTTTACCTTGAAGAATTCAATGACTAAAGAGGGATTTCCTTTGCTGTTTTGAAAAAGCAGTATTATATTTTAAGTTTTCAGGAAAAGCCTTTAAGGAATCTTCTAATGCACAGAGTAAAATCTAATCTACCAGGCTCTTATGACAGAGGAGCAGAGGCACATACACATAATGAACCTGCTTTATACTAGCACTTTTACAGTATCCTCGGTATTTATAAAAAGTGCCATTTGCACGCTTTAGAACACATATATTCTTATAAAGCTCTACTAGTTTGTATATGGAACTTAAACACCTAAACTCTAGCTAATAAAGTTCCCCTAGAGTGCTTCTGGGGACTTGTATACACTGGATCTATTAGTATCCTTTCAAATTGTGAACAGTACAGAACAAAATAGAAACCTTCATATCTAGGCTTTAAAATTCAAATACAGATTACTGCCAGATTCTTGGTTTGTCAAATCTTCCCAGTTTTGCAAAACCCAGCTTATATCTCTCAGATGAATTAATGGTTCTGATGATTGAACATTGATGTCAGACAATACAAGATGAGCTATTGGCCAAGTTGATTAGATCACCATAATGTCTAGAACTTCTGAGTGAGTTAGATGGTCTTATAATAAATAAGACAGACTAAATAATATGAAGTCAATGAAATTAGGGTCCAGGGCACAATAATCCCACCTCAAATGTACAATGAAAAAAGCTGACAGGTGAAAGTAACGCTCTAAACTCTTCCATGCAAATACTCGCTTGAAACTGAGGACTCTCTAGAAGAAAATTTCTCATTCTTGGGTCTCATGCTTATACGTAAATAATGGCAGCCTTCACAGCAGGTTTGCACAAGTAGTCATTTCTCTTAAGTAGAGAAGATCTGTCAATCTTTTCTATAACACAACCCTACTAAAACTAATAAAGGCTCTTTAGAGAGGGAGAGATGTGAATGATTTAAAAAAACATTAAAGGATGCACACAGTACATTCTCCTTCCATAACAGCTAACAGCAGTTGCATGAAGTATGAAGAAAATGCACTTTAACCGCATGAGAACAGACCAACAGGACAGTGCCACAGGTGAAGCACAATACTGACTGCACAAACAGAGCATCCAAAACCAAACAGTGGGTACTTCATGAGTAATGGTCAAACAAAAGATTTGCATGTTACTAGATACCAATACAAAAGCAAGGGAAAAAAAATAACGGATTGAAAAGAATGGAATGATGTGTCTGTTGTGGACTCCCAGGCACCTGGCCCACGTTTTTACTGCCGTGTTATGTAGGGAAGACTGGATATCGGCTGTTCAAGATTATTTTCTTTGGGCACTGCCTGCAGTAAGGGCCAGCAGTGCTGTCATTTAGAGCAGTCTCTCTCACTGTCACAGCCTGCCCTCGCAGTGCAGGCAGCAAAGGCAGAGAAGACAGATACAACTCAATTTCAGAATGCCCAACTCCCAAAATTCAGATAAAAATTAAGTAAATGAGTAGCAAAATTTATTAAAAGGAGTAGGTAGGATGAAAGCAGTGTGCCCACAGTCAGCTCTGGACTGAGAGCCTAGGACAGGACAAAGATTGTTCTCAACACAGTCCCAACTTTCTATGTGTCCTATACACCTGAGTTTTAACAATTTGATCTGGAAGGCAGAGCAGTTGGATATGGTTCACATCATTATTAAAACACATTATTAGGCTCTCTCACATCAGTGCAAACCAACAGACGCCAATAACACCAGCACAAGTCAATAGTTCCCCTGTTTACCAGTCTAGCACTCAGAAACCCATGCTTCATTAGGGTGTGATTTTTAATGATTCTTAAGCGAAGACTAAAAATCAGCAGACATTTCCCTTACAGCAATATAAACATTTTAAAGAGCACGTAAATGCTGCCAAAACAGCCAAAGGAAAGCTCTGTAGTTGTGCACACCCTATAGAGGCAAGTCAAAAACTGCCTTCAGCTTTCCAATAAACGCACACAGCACAACCCTGACAGAAAAAGCAGTGCTGCAGGAAACGGATAACCAGCTGTACCTGCTCTGTTTTCTGGAGAATGACAATCTCAAACCTTTCACTGTTTTCAGACCCAGCTGTGCCACGTGATCTGCAGAGCATCCAACAGAATTAACTTCAAGCAGAAACTTTCAATCCATGGGAAATGAACATCACCTTTTTTGATGGGATCTCCTCTATGAGGCCAAAAGAAAAGCTCAAGATTAAGTGGACTATACTTTTCCTTCCCCAACAGGGTATCACTGCTAGTACATCTCCACTGAGCAGTCAAAGGCAAGCTTAGAGCTGAAAAGCACCACAGAGCAGGGTCACACAGGTGACCATGCAGGACCTCAGCGTGCCAGATGTGCCTCATTGTGCTGCCTCTCAGAAGACAACATACTTCAAAGCTTCCAGTATACAGAAAGAACACGCTTCATGGATGCCTGTGATCATTATGGACATCTAAGCTAGCAGCAAGGTACTGATGCTAACAGGCATTCACATGCAGAGGCTCTATTAGCTTGTCACTGCCCCAGAAGGGCCTGAAAAACTCCAGTAGATGATTCCTGTACAAAGCCCAACTGCACACAAGGACCCACAGTCTGTGGGCTTACTTTTGCACACACAGCATTGGTCTGGCTGCAAGTCTCACTCATCCCTTAAAAAAGCTCCTCAGGTCAATGGAGGAGTTAGGAACAGGATCCAGGAATTACCCATTTCTCACAGTCTGATCTGCACAATGGCTCAACACCCGCTGCACTGCAATGTGACCACAGACTTAAGAGATGTTTCAGCCCATGGGATAAGCACACGTGTATCAAATACATAAATAATCCCACAAAGCTTAAAGTACTGCACATACATTTGATGTCATATGTATGCTCAGGAATACACCTGAAATCAGACTCTGAAAAAGTCTGTAGAGGTACTTAGGGCCATGGTGAATGGGAGTCTATTTAATGAAATGAACAAATGAAAAACATGTCAAGGAAAGATATGGACTGAAGAAACACAATAAGCAAGCATAAAATACTGTTAGCTACTATGTTATAAAGTAATAAATACAAGGAATAATGGTATAAAGATGACAGCTCAAACACTGTCACCATCCAAGCCAATATTAATATTTTCAAGATCCAATAAAGACACCATTTCTGTAAGAGAGTGCTATATGCACCACAAGGGTCAGACCCTCCTGCCCCCATGACAGCCCAAAAGAACAGGCTGCGGCCATCAAGTCAGAGCAGCAGGTAGAAGACACACATCTGACCATCTGTCAGAGCTCTCTCCCACTCCCAAAGAACAAGCACTGACTGCATTCAGAGGGAGCACAGCAGAGTAACAACAAAACAAATTACACTTTCAAAAGAATTCAAGGCTCCCATAATATACCCGAAAGCAGGTAACCCAAGAGTGAGGATTTTACACACAGCAATTTCCCTTCAGATGCTCAAGATTATTTCAAATCAGACCACATAACGTGATGATCATCTTAAGTGTACGTGATGGTACTATCCATCATTCTTTGTTTCCTCCTAAAACCAATGTTGTTCTGCAGAGTGACAGCAGAACAATAACCTCTAATATTTGGGAGAAACTTTGCATTTTAAAAGCAATAAACAGAAAGCACAATGTATTCATACAGCGGCTACAAAATAGATCAGACATGATAAGAACACTGAATTTGGAAAAATAATCATAGTAAATATGCAATATTTTTATGAACCATAACAGCATATTCACTCAGGTGCTTTCAATTCATTTCAATATACTTGAATGAATTAGGTACTTCTCTATTAACAATATACTCTAAATAAAAAGGTAGCTTAAATTTAAAATACAGTTGCTAAGACAATATTTAAAAGCTTAATTGACAACGGTAAGGATATTTCAATCAATTTCAACCTACTAGTAAATTCTTTGGAGATATAAAATAATTTAGTAATAGTATTAAAGTGTTCTTCCTTTACATAAACTTCAAACTTCTGAAAACATTTCCATTTTAAAAAAGAAAACAATATTTACTTGTTCAGACAGCACACTGAATACCTTTTCACCTCAATCCAAATAGAAAAAAGCTTATATATAATGCTTACTCACCTGACTTAAAAAAATGAGTCTGCTGATAAATTTGAAAATAAGAACTATTATACAATATTTACATAAGTCACTGAGACAAGAATATCGGAAGCAGAGTAATCAAAGCATAAGTGTAAAATGCCATTTAAGAAAGTGGCTCCAAGATATTGAGGATGAGAGAAGCAAACCATTTAAGCTGCAAAATTTCTAAAATAATCCAAGAAGGTGCTCTTTGCCCTTGATTCCAACTGACTGCAAAGATTGCTCAACTCATTTCAGGACTAAGTCGTTGATGCTAAATGAGGTGTTTTTGCTGTGATGGTTATTCACAACAACTGGTTTTGCTGCCTGATCTAACACCATCGCTCATGTTGAATTTCAAACAGAAGGCATCTCATGACATCTTTAGGTCTACTTTGAAACTATAGCTCAACATGGAAAATTAAAATTTCTCTCCTACAAACCACAATCACATTAACATGCCAGCTAAAAAAGTCAGAACAACAACAGTAAAACGCAAACAGTTTCCTAGTCAACAGGAAAGTCCCTCTTCCAAACACGCCCGTCAGCATGTCACTGCAGTGACTGTTCTTACCTAGCCCTATTCTGTTGGGACTTGTCTCTCGACTGCATCCCTGGCTCCGAGGGATCTTGCTGCGTTTCTCTGAAGATGATGGCACCGGCTGGACTCTGGATGTTCCACTGCTCAGGCCACCATAGGCGCTTGCTAACAGCTTACCCGGAGAACTAGACCGGCTACCAGCTAGAAAAGAACCAGAAATAAGAAAAAAAAAAAAACAATTAAAAACATCCAAGATTTTTAACACTCTGACAGCAAAACTGGAATACAATCAGCTTTATCTAAGAATTTGACCCAAATCACTCAGAAAACTAAAGGGAGTGTTCCCCACAGGCTTTCAAAGACTGAGGGAAGTCTAAGGACAATAAACACTGACAGCAGCAACCCTGCCTATATAAACCATGCTGCCCAGCTGAGATGAAGACCAAAGCAGACACTGCAGCGTGTGAATACCCCAGCTGGCTTTACATAAGCTTGCAGAGGTGCCAGGAGCAGCCTTGCTGCAGCAGCAGGGAATTCACAGGCTGCTTCAAATCCTCACGAAGCAACACAAATTTCCTGTGAGGAGCGCTGTGCTGCAGCAAGCCGGCTTCTGGCTCAGGTAACCCGCTGCAAGGTAGCTTAGGCACCTCCACACTACACAGCAGTAACTCAGTGAAGGAAAAATTTAAAAACATCACCATCTCAACAGCAGCAGATCAGCACAATAAAGGGTAAACCAAGCAAGCTTGTCACATTTGTAGAGATGTTGGCTTACTTGGGTCTGACTGGTTAAACCTAAGCTATTCAGCTTTCAGTTGCAGAAAATTTTTAGCACATTGAGTAATTGTCCTGTTTTATTTTCCCTTGTCTGTTTGAATAGTCCATGGCAAGTTTACATTTCTTCTAAGCCATGTTGTCTGCAAGAGTCTGCTAATCAGGGTTTACTTGCATATTTACATTCCAGTTGCAGACTATTTCTATCTGAAATAGTCTTGCTGTCTAACTCAACGAGCTGAATAATACTTTTTTTCTTGCTGTGGTAACTTTGGTAAGTTATTTGAAAATTAATTAACGCAAGCTTAAAGGCAATCACAACGAACTGTGAGAGTAACAGATTCAAGACTCTTTTTTGCTTCTTCATGTACATAACAGTCATTGAAAATTTGCTGCTGATATTCCCATTCCTGACATTCAATTTATTTCCTAAAACAGCCAGGAAAAGTACGTTTGAGAAGGTTGCTAGAACACACTCGGTCAAGCTCACGTTCTGAAGCAATATTCATGTTGGTTTCTTTCTGAACAGGATCTACATATCTCACAAAAATTTCAGTTCCAGATACACTTACAACTAGCAAGAGTTAAAGACTGTTCTTCTCTCTTAATGTAATATGACATGCAATTCTATTAATCTGATTAACAGTACCGTAACACATGTACTGTTTTAACTTAATTGTCCTCTCCAATTTCTTGGCCAACGCCAAAATCAAATCATATACTCCAATACTGTATGTGGTGCTGGCTCTCCCGCCCCCCGAAAAGTAAGAATATTTGTGACAAGACGCCAGTCTCGCACATAAGCCCTGAAAGCCAATACTCCTCTCAGTTACACTGCTGCAATCTCACTGATGTCAGCAGGGTTGCACTGAAGTAACTGGAAGAAGAATTTAGCACCTGAGGTTTAAAATGCAGCAATGAGTCAGCTTCAACGTGCAGACTGTGTGCTTATCATGTTTGATTACTATGAGAAAGCAAGATCACCTGCCATACACATTTGGATTTATGACTTTAAGAAAATGGTTTTTAAGTCTCACAGTTAGGAGAGAGTGAGGGAAGCTTAGCAGTTAAAAAATGTGAAGGAAATAATGTGAGAAAGCAAGAAATGGAAAATGTTTCTTACCACCAGCAGGATTAGCTGATCTGGATCCTTGATTATGAGGGCAGACCAAAGGACAGGCAAAAAGTGGATTAAAAGACAGCAAGACAATACAGCATTCAGCATGCGGCTTACACTATACACAACAGACAGATTTATTCACAAACATGTCACTCTAAAGCCTCTGCATAACCCAGTGAGTTAACATGCAGATGTGACTAAATTCCCCAAGGTTGATCAGCTTCTCAGCTAAATATCAACCAAAACAGACACCCAAGTTCTGCTCTAAATTACACCCCAGTATGCAAAATTGCAACAGAGTTCTGTTCTCTGTATGAACACAGAGAATTTGGTCCTGTAACCGTATTATATTTCAATTTTTAAGGTATTTAACACAATGTTTCACTTCAGGATAAAGATCGCATCTGGTTGGGCTAGGCTGGAATAGGGATTCAGCAAACTAGACCAAGAGAGCGGGTTCAGATGTGACCATCGTAATGCTTCATAAGACATTCTATTAAAAAATTAAACCCATAATCTTTGAAACCTTTGGATACTCAACTATTCTTTAAACACTTGAGACTCGTCTCATCTGATCTGATCATTTTTCATCAAACTAAGTTTAGGAAAAAAAACGTATTTTCTGGCTTTGTATCAGTTTTAGGTTCAAAATTGAAGAAATCAATTTATATCAGCATATCAAAGCCCAAAAGCCTTCATGATCTCAATCTGAAGACTTCTATGTGGCCTCATCCTGAATATAATACTTCTCTCTTCAGCTCTTCCAGCCTAACATAATGCTATTAACTGCTTCCCCATCCCTCCAGCATGACAGAGCAAAGCAGTAAGAGCATGAACAGAGAAGGGCTTTTAAACAGGGGTGCAAAGCAAGACAAGTCCTCAGAACAAACATATCTTCCCACAAACCCCTTCTCCTCTTACCCACAAGCTTGAAGGTCCCCAAAACAGGAGTGGTTTTCTCCCTCTTCCCAATTCCTTTTAAAGTTTGAGTGACAAAATTCTCTTTTGATACACATGACAAATGTGCAACAGCACCATATGTACGGATGCCATTGGGAAAATCATGTCTTGCCAGGAAGCCAGAGAGTGCAGATGTGTCATGTGAATCAAAGCAGAACTCTTCCCCATATCTACATAAAATAGATAATGTCCTATTTAAAATTGATGGCAAATCACATTAACTTAGACAGCTCACATGTTACACAGATAAATACAGTCACATAAGCAGAAGCTTGGCAGGGCAAGAACCCAGGACAGCAGTCAGCTGCAGACACAGAGGGTGTCTCAGTGGGACCCAGTGCAAGTTTAGTCCTACACATGACAGCAACATGAAATTCTGCTGTGTAACTCATTAAAAAAAAGCAGAAAGGAAGCTCTCAGATGTGGGGCCCTATTTGTCAGCAAGAGCACACACTGTCTGAGTGGGGATTCTTTTTGTTACATACGCAAACATTATTTGGCAGAAGTGAGCCCAACCCTCAGCTGACACTACCAAAATTCAAGAGAAATGTATAAACTAGCTATTTGTTCTCCTCCCCCAGAAATAAAACACTTCTTACGCTGGGACTGGGAAACTACTTTAGCCCGGCTGCGGCCTCGGGTATCAGCAGGCATCGAGGTGGCGCTTGTGGCACTGCCAGAGCTCTGTCTCCTTGTACGAATCCGACCTGGAGGAACGCAAAGACAATCAGATTGTTAATAGGTTTCTTCCAAATGCAGCAGCAGTGTCTAACATGCTGTTCTACACTTGCAGGGTTGCTATACACACAATTAACTAGGGTACAAAAGAAAAATTTTACAGGGAGAGACAACATCTTTCATTAGAGTGGCTGAGATACAGGGAAGGGAGTGGAAACACAGCCATGGTCCACAAGTCTGAAAACTTCTTTGCTCTCTGTAATGCTACCAGCTGGTTTAATTAAAAAACACTACCTCTATAGCCTTTGCTTCTGTTCTACAGTCACTTCTTCACAAAGGATCAATAACAAAAATTTCAGTCTCCTAAATGCTGCTTCTTATATCAAATTATTACTTTCTGACAAGGCGATCACCCTTTCAGAGATGGATGTGACAGATGCCCCCAAAAATTCCATCACAGAGGTTTTCAGCTAGCAGTCCAGTGCTTTATATCCTCCTCTACACGCGCAAGCTGGCATGCACTCCTAGGAGAGTCTGTCAGGGCAGTTTGGCTATGCTTTTATTTCAGGGTCATTGAATTTTCCCTGCTGTTTACAGATCCCTCATATTTATCCCAAGATCAGTGTAACTTTACGTGTAATGGAGAGTCCCATTTAACACAATCAACGTTGTGGAAAAATGATTCCGTGTGTCTGCTCTTTCTTTATGCAGAGAATGGATATAAAGTCTCAAAGTGTTCTTGGTCCTTTTTCTGTCCTTTCCCCATGAAAAAGCCACAGAAATTTGAGCTAGAAAAGCTTACAGGGTCATCAGTTCATCCCCTTCCTGGGGCAGGGCTATTTCCTACAGAATGTTCTTTCCAGTGCTAAGCTTCAATTATCTGTCTCTAGTTTATGGGAAAGAAATGATAATTAAGAGCAACACAAAGAAAGCCTCCATCAGTACTTTTCAACAACTCAGTTCTCAGCCAACTCTGAAGCTGTTTCTCAGGACTAATGCCAGTGCCATCCTGTATTCAGAGGATGACTTCAAGTTTCAGGCACAATAATAAGAGGAAAAAACCACAACAGGTAAGAGAAGAGTCTAGACAACTGCATCCACTGGTTATAGATATTAATCTCCTGCCCTTTGTCTCCACCATAAGCATAGAGAAATATAGAGAGATATATGCGTCCCACTCCAAAAAAAAAAAAAAAAAAAAAAAAAAAAAAAAAAACAAACCACTTCACATAAGGTGCACATGCAGGACAAGACAACGGCAAGCAGCCCAGGCTGAACGGATTGAGAGCTCTGTTCTTCTCTGAGCTCTCAAAATATTCATAACATGTTCTGCAAGTTTCTGATAGACAAAGTGACAAGGAGATCTTTGAGAAGAAAGCCTAGACTTGTTTGCAGGGGAAAAGCCTAGAAGACAGCTGTACTTCACACCTCATATTTATAAATAGCTCAGAAGGCAAGATAGAGGGATCTACATTCAAACAACTGTTTGTAGAAGTGACAGAAGAAATCATTAGCACAAAACTGGGAAAATATAAACAAAACACTTTTTTAACCACTGGCTCAACTAAATAAGCTCTGAGCACATCCACGTGGGTCCAACAGTCACAAAGCTGGCTGCTAAGCTCTTCTTACCACCAGCAAGGCTGCAGATCTCTGCCCTAGGACATTACCTGCCCCTTACAAATGGTCAGCCTGATGCACAGAGACAGCTCAATAGCTCTCTGCTGGTCCATTCCCATTCCTCGCAAGTTTGGCACATCACAGCTACACACAGAGAAGAGTCACTGCGTGACTTGCCACAGGTGCGTAACCCAAATCCACCGCAGACCTCAAAGCAGGTATGCATGGGGAAGGACGCAGAAGGCTCTTGTCAGAAGCCTCAAAGCTTCTTTTCATTTCTCACACCAGGAGGGCATCACTGGTGACAGCAGGCATACAAAATAGTAAGAAGATGAACCTGACCAATCTTAGGAATCAGTAAGGGAATTAACTTACATCCTTCCAGAAGGCCAACAGAAAGCCTTGGCATTGCAGAAAGTCCTGGGGGGTAACTCAAGCTGAAATCCAACATTACACATGGTAACAGATGGTATTAGAAAACACATGTAGTGATGTGTATGGGCCAAGAATGGGTGAGCAGGGACTGATGCCTCCTCCTCCTATGCACAGGCCACTCTTAAGATCCTCAAAATTTTCTGTTCTTTGGGCAAATACAATTTATTTTTTTTTCTTTATCAGCAGGTGACCAAGAAGGAGAAAACTGGGACAATAATAAGCTTCTCTCATCAATTCTGAGGGCTTTAAGAAAGAAAATTGAACAAAAGTGTCAAACTTAATTAACACGTGATTATCAGTAGGATTAGAAATAAAGAGCTCAGTCCTATTTTGAAACCTCTAAAACTCAACGGACAGACTCCTATCAACTTCAGTAGTTTCTGAATTAATAAAAGAATACCCAGGAACAAAATTCTGCTCCTTTTTGGACTGGTATGTACACTGATTTTGGCTTAACAGGTGTCAGAGAGAACAACGTGGGACAAGGAGTTGCTCTTGCACAGGAGAAACAGAGTCCCAATGCTGATATTGCTTCTCTCATCCTTCTAGAAAGGCTGACAAGTGTTCAAACTACGACTGCACTGGATTGTATTGTGCAAATGATAACAGGAATGGCAGAAACTAGAAACTCATTATAAAAATGATGTAATTGTATGAATACTGCGATTGCACAGTGACAGCTCACCCTAGGAGTACTTTATTTTTTCGAAGGACATGAGATAAAGTAAAACAAGATTGTAAAATAACATATCAAATAAGTTAGTCAGGCTTTTTTTTTTTGTTGTTAAACTCAAGCAAACACCTCCCCTCCAAAGACTTCTTCGCTTTCAAGTGGGTTTGTTTCCATATCTAGCTCAAACTGCAGATGTAGCCATTCATATTTCATAACCATTATTTTTCTGCTCCTCTTAAAAGAATTACTGCAATCTGACAACAGCAGCACAAAGGAACAGATAAAGACTGTCCCAACTAGTTTCCAAAAAAAACATAAAAGTATTTCCATAAAAAAGCCCTTGATCTAAATTTGACATGTGACACATGGCTGTTGGTAGAGGAAATATTTTTAAAAACTCCATATAAATGCTTTGTGTTAAGAAGCCATTTGTGTATATTTTTTTAAGGGGAGTTTAGGTTTGTGGTTTTTATTATCAGTTTTTACAACAATCAATGGATCAGAATCAACTTTGAAATGTCTAACATGTCTAAACCTAGGAAAGTTGGATTTGGGGTTTTTTTTTTTTTGTTTGTGGTTTTTTTTTGTTTGGCAGGTTGTTGTAGGTTTTTTTTTGTTTGTTTAACAAATGAACAAAGAAAGGAAGATTGTTATAATGGTTTTGTGTTACAAGAGGCTTCATCTAGCAGCATGGTTCTGAGCTCCTCTGGGAGGATGCTGCAGCATCTCCATCCCCAGTGCTCAGAACACACATAAGCTTTGTTAGACACAGCCTATGCATTACACTGAAGAAAATGGCTTTCAAATAGTCTAGAAATGGTACGTAACAGCTCCACAACAGAGTTTAATCAGTTCCATGCTGTGAAGAACGATACCTATAACCACACAAGTTATACAAGGAAGCATTGGGATGGTAATGGTTTCCCCATGTATCAGGTTTAGGTTACTCAGGACTGGGTTTTTCCCCTGCTTGGAGAAAAACATTCCTGAAAGAACCTCTAGGAGTCTACTAGCTGTGGCACTGCTAAATGAATGTGGACATCTGAGATATGCACACATCAACTAAAAACATGCTTTACATCTAAATCTGTAAACAACTTTTTACAACCACCATTGGAATGGTTTTCATGCATATTTAGTACATGTCCAACAAATACAAGTTTAAGACCTGATTCTGCACCATAATTTCCCCCAAGAATCACCTGACCCTTACTGGAAGCCATCAGCATATGATGCTTCTGGGTTTTGCACAAGAACTCGTTCCAAAGGAGAGGGCTGAGGGAACAATAATGGCACTGCCTTGCCCCGCACCAACAAGTACCAGCAAATCAAGGGGTGGACCAAGAGAACAAATAAACCTACTACCTGAGCATTTCCAGTTAAGATACTATGTTCAAACTTCTGAATCATTCCTTGTCCTTGAGGTCAAGGAAGAGCTTTAAGGCAACGAAGAAAACAGCAATGGTGATTTCATAAACTTGGTGTTACTCCCAAAGCCTTTGGTAAGGCTGAAGATGTCCAACCAAACTTAGTTTCAAAAAGAGTGGTCTGCTATGTGAAAGCTATAATAAACTAGATTTTACCTCCTTTCTGATGAATGATAAAAACTACTAAAAATTGTGCCACTGGCTGGAAACTGCTAATTTTGTTTTAAACTTGCCAGTTTCAGGACAGATCAGCATTTATGCTTCCCCCTTTTTGGAAGGGCTTCTCTGAAGGACTTGTCTTTATGATCTCTTCGAAAAAAGGCAGCCAGAAAACAGAAATGCTCTGAACCATTACTCTATACAGAATGTCAGCATTATGCACATTTTATAAACACTCATTGAAAAGTAATTTCTTGATAAAAACAAACAGAAACTTCTGTGAGGTCTCCTTTTAATGAGGTATAACATGGATTCAGGGCACACTGCTACTTGCACAGCATTAAGCTGTGAAGTGCTGATGAAGACTACAAAGGTTTAGATCTTACAAGCTTTCTGCCTGCAAACTTCTTAATGAAGTTCAAGAGTTACCCATACATGAAGCATCTGGGCAATCAAGACACAGCCTCACAGCACAGAGACAGCAGAAGACCTGCACAGATTTAAGTGGTCTATAGACTCACACTACCTTTCCATAAGGAAGTGCATTTCAACAGTATCTGTCACTTGGGATGACACTAGTTAAAACCAAAAGGACTGATACTTGGCTCTTAACTTGTATTCTTGCCACTGGCATAACCCACTTAATCTTGCTCCTGTTTTGAGATGTCTGGCTCAAAAACAAAACAGTGAGGAGAGCTGAGGGCAAAGCAGATGGGAACGGCCAAGTTCACACAACGCTGGCTCCCAGCTAAGGGGAAGGTGCAGATATTTTACACACTGTAGCTACAGAAAGCCATGGGAACCAGACTACAGATTTAATGTTAAGTTGAACCACACAAAAAAAACACAGGGATTTGCTCTTAAACTACATACTCAAAAAAAAAAACCAGACAACCCACAATAGGGACACGGGTGTGGACGGAATTTCTACTTCATGTTCAGAGACCGTCTCTCTTGCACATACAGGTATTTCCAGAGCAAGGGGGTATTCTTCTCTTCCCTTGCACTCTTAATTTTTACATTTATGTCAAGAATATAAACTTTTGCTTTCCCTGGAGTTCCTGGCAAACTCTGCAAGATCAGAAAGTTGGCAGAAGACCTTTCTCAGCCCTCATCTGTAGGACACACTGAATCCTGAACTAAGGCTAGCTCTCCCTTAACTGTCTCAAAGGAAAATAAAGATGAGGAGTTTCAAACAGTGATTAAATGCATCCTTCAAGTGCTCTGGCTGTAGTGTGCCACGTTATAATCATCTCTGATTCTCACTCCCCCTAAAAAAAACCAGAATCCTACAGCAAGAGGAAAAGATGAGATATAGTATTTAACACAAGGGAGATAGCAAACTCCATTTCTGACAGTTCATCTCAATCTTTCCCCCAAGCGACTTGCTGGTTTCTATTATAGATTTTTACTGAATCCAACCTGCTTCCAATATAGCTGAATTGAAAAAAAAAAAAAACCACAAAACTAATCAAATAAAAAATCCCATGCTTTTGCATGATGACAATAAGGCATTTAATAAAATAAAAACAGAGGTATTCCAGAGGGCAGTTGTTGGAACAAGGCTTCCATAAATATTATTACAGCCTAGGAGAGGACTGAGATCTGCATAGAGCATTTCATAAATTAACACCGAACTTTCAACATTTCAAAGTTAGGTCAAAAATAGAAAGGTTTGAAAACTGACAGAAAAGGAAGAAGAGAAAAAGGGTCAGTCAAGAATAAAAAAAAAAAGCTCAAGATTACAACAATCTGGGACTTTCCTCTAACTTGTCATTGATCTAGGAAATACGAGTGTTTAGGTCAACCTCACATCCTTATCACTGACAAATCACAAAGCACACACAGTTGTTCGTGATGCAGAGCCAGTTCATCTCTCAACACTAAGTACAAGTTCTGAAAACAAGAAAGACTTTTCCCTTGAAATAATAAATCAATGCATCAATAATAGCAAGGAAAAAACACGCACACATCAACTGCACAGCAGCACTTCTGAGAACACCACATCCAAATACAAGCAGCCATCAAGGGTACAAGCACAGTCCCACCAGACAGTAACAGATCCCTTGAAAAGAGACTTGCATCAGGAAAAAAAATGAGTTGGTTGGGGGTGTGGTGTCTTCATTATGTGTAGAAGGCATTCTTGTTTCCAACTCCTGTCTACCTCAGAAAAAGTGATTTCCCAGTGATCTTTTTTGCTTGAGAGAAATAAAGAACAAGCTTTGACAACAAGCCAGAGAAGCAGACTTGGAGCCCTCCCAAACTAGTAGGCTCAGTGTTTTTGAAAAAAAGCGTTTCCTCCAACTGTCTTAGATGTAAGCCATCTCACTCAGACAGTTAACAACAAAAAGAGAGAACTCAAGTTTAAAGAGGCTGACTGAATATTCCTTCCCTAGAGATCATTGTTTACTGTCCTCATTTTTCTGCCATGTGATCATGTCATTCAATTCTCTCGCTGCCCAGTCTCTTCCCGAAAGCATTTGGCAGTTGTGACCTGAGCTTTGGATGGAGAAACACAGCAAACCTTTACACATCGTGGAGCAAGAAAACACAAGCCCTGTGTTGGATTTTTTGGGTTTTTGTTTTTTTATCTGTGCTCAGGTCACCTTCAACCAAAAGCAGTGCTTTAAACAGAGACCCACATACAGCTTTGTGATCAGAAGTCAAGTTATAAAAGCAGACTCGTGCCTATTAGTGGGGAGGAGCTTGAAGAGAAAGTGAAGAATACCCCATGGCATCAAAATGAGCAGGACAACCATGCAACACTTCATGCAGGTCACCAGTGAACATGGATGAGAACCAGATAACACTTTGAGAACAGAGACCAGGTAGGGTGGTACAACTGTGGACACCTCAGTTACACAGAGAGACTGCTTACCCTCGGTTTTAGTGGTAGTACCATCTTTAGGCAAATTAAAAAAAAAATAAGGAAAGGGTTAATAGGGAAAATTAGTAACATCAACAGAAGTGGGCACTATTTATTAGCTATAGAAATATGCAAAAAAATTAATACAATTAAAGAAATGAAAAAAGTTAAACTGAGCAGCAAATCAAAGCTTGATGTATATCTGAAGAACATGCTTGAAGGTTTTCCTTCCTGTGATAACCAACCTTTGCCAAACTCCATTGTCTTTGCTTGCCTCACCAAGTTTCTCATAGGAATGTGCAGGTGACAAGCGTCCCTACTAGCTCAAAAGGAAGCAGGCTCCTTCAGGAGTGGCCGTGTTTGCAACACTTAGTGCATTTGCTGCTTTTCTCCTACAGTCTGTTTTAAGAGCAAGACTGTTTTCAGTCTCCCAGCTTCAAGGACAAAGCCAACTGTAGCAGATACTTCCTCCCTGCTTCTGTTCTTCCTGATGACATGGATTGTTCAAAAGAAGCCAGTGCACAGTGTGACTGAAAAATGGCTGCATCTGTAAACTTGAAAGCATGCTATTATGCGATCAACTTCATATTCTGTGTTATGTTTTCTCTGCAATATATCTAAATCTTGAACCAAGTATGAACAATTTAAATCAGAGTAAGAATTGAACTTCTGAACCAAATACAACCAACAAATTTAAGCCAAGGAAAAATATTTCAGATATGAAAGAAACCTGCCTACAAAAGGAATCTATAGAAACTATCCCTATATAATTCACCAAGCCTGTTTTATAGACTAAAGTCCAATTCCCTTTCAGTAAGGAGAAGCAACTTGTCAACTGACTCAGTCAAGACAATCTACGCAGCTTAAGTCAAGATCACAGATTTCTGATTTTTCTTCCTGTTGTAAAAGTAAATCAATGAAAAGTCTGGAATTAGTCTAGCATGAAACCAGCAGAATAAGAAACTAGCTCAGATGATCAGCTCTGCTTACAACTGAGTTGAAGCTCTGCAAAGATGGTGTCAATCACCGCCTTGCATTTCCTCCTCCATGCCTCCTTCAACGGCATCTCCAGGAGAGAAAGATCAAATGCAAACTTTGTTGTAAGAAACCCTGGGGCACCTGAAAGTGATATACGATGCTTTGAGAGAAAAATACGACGTGACTATAATCCAAAAAGAGTCAGCATAAGGAACAGATACTTATATCCAGTGTGGTGAAACGGGAAGGTCAACTTCTCTTTGCTTCTACATCTTTCTCTTTTGTAAAACAGAAAGCGATCAAACTCAATTAAGATGTACTATTGAAAGCATAAAACAACTCATGGAAACCAGTTTCAGGAAACGAGGGAAGGAAGAGAAGGGAAAGAGACACGGGGAAATGTCAAAAGGAACTGAGCAGTATTTCCCTCAACAACGTCCCAGAATCATAATAAGATTTGCTTTTCCACAAAAAGAAGAGTGAGGCGCAGAGTATTAAACAATTCAAAAAACCTAAGAAGTTGCTTCAAGTCAGTTCTGTTGCAAATTTTTTCCTTAATCCCAAAGGACAAGAGATTGCACACTGATCTTGGAGAGCTGGTAACTATCTCAGAGATGTTCTTCTACTTAGAGTTTAATATTCAAATAAAACTACCAGGCCCTTTCTGCTAGTAAAGAAAGCTAACTGCAAGAGTAGAAGAACATGTAGATTTACCTAGTGATGCGTATGAGCCTGGGGGCAAGGCTGCAGCAGAACTGAAGGGGGTGGATGCTCCAGAAGACGTCACTTTTGACTTGGCACTAGCTGCTGCATTCACATCGACGTCACTGCGGGATCGCTGCAGAGATCCTGGTGTTGACACAGATTTTGTACTTACTGTAGATGCTGCAGATGGGAGTGGGAGATCCAGAATAAAGAAGATTAATTTTTTGAGCTGTGTGCTTCAAAGAGCCTGACAAGCAGTTTAACGTACTATTTTTAACGCTGGCACTGAAACACCTCAACTAAGAATGCTTTATCAGGGCAATGTGGGCTTCCCCACACTGCCTGCAAAGATATTTCAATGCTGACCTGATGCTGCCTTTAAGAACTTTATCAGACACTAACCTAATGCTGCGATCAAAAAGGCTGCCAGCCCAGTAATAAAGAAATTTCTAACAGAACCTGGATGGGAAAGTTCCAGCACAGTACCCATCACCAGCCTGTGAGTTGCCGGTCAAAACAGACTTGCAGGTCCTTCAGTCTAGGTTCTACTAACTTCCTTCCCAACACCTTATCTTCTCATGAAGACTGCTACTCCCATCATTTGTTGATGCTTACCCTCTTAAGCATGAAGCTTGTCTGTTCAGCTGCAAGCAAACATACATTTGTGTGCACAATCAAGTAGTTTCCACACCAATATCTCCTTGAATCAAGTGTCTCAGTAGGGTGTAGTATATATACAAACCAGCAGAACCCAATCTTGGTCAGGTGTAGAAGGCAGCTTATCTTCTACCAACAAAGTTTCGTCTGTTATATTCTGTATTAAAATTTACTATTTAGATTATCATATGCATTTACTTAGGACAGGAAAGCTGCCCCTAAATATTCCATCTAATAGTAAAAACAGATTAGCAACAAGATGGAATTTAACACTGTAGGACTTGTCTGCAGACGATGCCTCCAGCAAGTGCCGAAACCACAGAAAATGACAGAAAATTGTAAAGCTGAATGCACCATTAGACTATGTAATTGTATGTCTTCGCATCAGCAGTTTATTCCAGCTACTGCACAGCTAAACATATCTTCGTTACAATTTTCAAGGCTTTTTAGCCTTCCTTCAGGTGCAAGCAATTACAGGTTTACTGACTTTCAAAAGCAGCAGCTGATGCACAGAATGTGGTGTACAACCCAAAACTAAAAAAAATTTGCATAGTAAGTTGCCATTTTAAGGAACAGTAAGTAGTGATGAAAGTTGTAGTTTGTTATGATGTTTGAAACAATTGTTCTAATTCATCACAATTCCTCAGCAACACCCGAGCACACCTCTAGATGTTCTCACCTCTAGATGTAGTACTTCCAGTAGGACTTCTTTTGGCAGACAATGGACGGCTAGAAGTTAATAAAGATATTCATTACAACAGAATGGTATTTCATAGTCATCAGTAACAGTGCCACTCTGTTCCCTCAGTACACAACTGAGGTAATAGTAAGTTATTTATATACAGGAATAGACTAACAAAGTTTGTTTAAGAAGAAATACAGCACCACCATGAAATTCTTTACAAAAGCACTAAAGAAAAAAATCAGCACATACACTATTTGAGCAAGAAGAGATTTTTAAGAACACTTTTTGTAGATTTAACAAGTTACACCAATAATTAATGGATATTTTTCATATAGCTGTAAATTATATTGCAGACGTGGATTTTAAGTTGACTGTATCTCTAAGAGAAGCTAAAATACATACATTCAACAGAAGAGTTACATCTTGATTTTGCAGTTACAACTCAAATTTAGTTTAGTCTTTTTTTCTCTCTCATACAGGGAAAGAGTCAGACTTAAACTTCTAGGATTAATGCCAAACACAGGATTTCAATCCAAGCATTGTTTTAAGCACACCTGGAAGGAATGACTAACAGTATCTGCTGACCACAAAAGGCTTCCTAGAAAATTATTTATGGAGTCAAGATAATGATTTTAAGTCTGTAATGGGTTTTGCTGGCTTTCTATTTTAATACATTACCTAAAAAAAATTAAAATTGGGAATAACCAAGCGTTGAGGCCAAATGATGACCAGATGAGACAAAGCAATGTCATAGCTCCCTTCAATTCAATGGAGCTATCTGCAGTTGTTTAAATCGAGAGGCAGTGACATCGAAGGACTCACTTGAGACTCTCCTGGGAGCTGGAGGAGGAGCGATCCGACTGGGGCAAGGACACAATGCTGTCAGAGTTCTTCAAATGCGACTGCAGGGCCTTCTGGTATGAAGACTCCAAGGTGTGGTACAAGTGCTCTGCCTCTCTGCTGAAGTGACTGTGGAAACCCCAGTAACACCTGGAAGCAAGGCACAATACTGTGAACATTTCCTTGTCATGTTTTAGGGGGCAGTGGAGCACAGGTAGAGCAAGTCAGAGCCCTTTTCAATACTGGCATTAGTGGGCTCATTAGCCTGGTCATTTCAGCCATCTACTGCCCCTATGACACACTTAAGACATATCACTTTCTTCAACCCATTGTATCGCTCAAACAGCCACACAGAAGACAAACCAAATCAAAATAAGGAGAGAGGAATGCACCATTTGGTGTGTTCTTACAAAAACAAGTAGTCAGAGAAGCTTTATTACAGAAGAAATATTCATGCCTCTGGCTGTCTACCACACTTGGGAAACGGCAGACCCACTAGACTGACACTAGTTCAGGACTGGGTGCTCGATTGCTACTTCAAAAATATGCCAAAAGCAGAACACACATGCATGGGCCTGATTTAGGAAAGCACCAGCTGGTGTTGTTTTCTCCCTTAAGTTTAACAAACAGCTCTTCTACAATGCCGCAGAGAGAAATCTTCTGTACTGAATTGAGGCTGTTGACTGTCTTCTTGGGAAGAAATCACAAGGAAAAGGAAAGAGGTGCTCCCATAGACTTTCAATTAGTGCCATGCTGAAAATAAAAGAGCATTTTAAGATGAGGGAAGAAATCGCCTCTGGTCCAAATCTCCTGGCTGAAGGTTAAACACTATTCACTTTCACCACAAAGGAGATGAAGACTCTCAGCACTTTTTAGGGGGCAACTAATGGGCAGTTCAAGAGTAAGACCATTAGCTCAAATGAATCAAGAACTGTTTGTGTGTGACAGTCAGTCTTCAGAGCCTCAGAGAAGTCACATGCATTCTCACAACACCAGAAGGAAACAAATTTCTGTCTTACAATTAGCCACACTTAATTAACATGAGAAGAGAGAATTAAGCAGGCTCTGAAGCCTCCTGCCATTCTCTTTGCCGCCTATTCAGTTTAACTAGTCACCTGCTGTGAAGTTCCAGTGTCTACTGTATTTTTGAGTGATGGACACATTCCCTTCCAAAAGGATGGAAACAGTCCCACTGTGAAATATCTCTGCTTACAACATAGTATTTAGATTAATAAAATTTATTGTTCACTGACTTTGTTTTACAGCATCCTCTTTCTGAAGAAAAATGTTCCTGCAGCGTTCTGTTTAGAAGAGCATGATCCTAGTATATCAGCATACTACCGTAAGTACAAACACAGTAACGGAAATCCAAGAGATCTTCAACAGAAGAAAGTTGCAAATATTAAAGTTTCCTTTAGATACACACAAATATATTATTTCCATGTCATAAAATATTTCCTTAATTTAGGATACCATTTAGCAGTGTACTAGCACAAGGACTTTTTTTTTTCAAGGGTAGCAAATAACCAAGTCTTGTATACAGGCCAAAAAGAAAAGAAAAAATACATTAGAAATAATAGTATTTTTGTACTAAATAGAAGAAATATCAGTTAACTGCTAGCAACTGAAACATCAAAAAGAAAGAAGAGGTTACTAGTTCTCAACGCTAGACTCTTGACCAACTCAGGTAGGCATTTTACCTGCTCAGACAGACAAAAGACAATAAAATATTAGAAGAACCAGGTGAAACAAGCACCATTAGATGTGATACACATACAACACAGCCCTATGCGATCACCTCCTACGACATCTCCCGCTGAAGTACACGCTCCCACTGAAGCCAAGGGAACATCCAATACCATTGACTGACAACACAATAGGAGCAAAGAAGGGGAGGAAGAAAAGATCCCAGCAATAGCTTCCACTTACTTTCTTGCCTCTATCCTGGCTTCAGAGTCTGCATCATGAATTCCCTTCTTTATCGTTTCAGCTAACACTGATATGTGTCTGAAATAAGAAGGAAAACATTATCCAGCAGTCCAGAGAGATGTGCCACATTTATAAACAAATGACTAATTTGATTTTGCCAAGAACAAAGAGTTCATCACATCTTCCCATTTCTATGTAACATCCTTTAGAGTCTTTATCTATTTACTTTTACAAGTCAGCTTTATTTCACCCACATTGCTGACTAGAAAAAAGCAAGCAGCATTCTTCATAGGTCAGTCTTTAGTTAGGTATTGAAACTGCCTGGATGTAAAACCACTCTCTTAACCCTTCAACAGTCTTGTGCAGTCTAGGACTAAGGAAATTGTATTCCAGTCTCTTCTCCCAAAATTAATTTCACTGTTCATTAGTTTGAAGTACTGTAGAAGTCTCAGAAGCTCCTGATAGACATGTAGTAGCCTTCCCACCATCTCACTTCAGGGTGCAAAAGAAAAAAAAAAAAAAAAACCACCAACAAAAAAAACCACACAACTACGAGGATGAATGTGTGTGCACATACACATGTGCTTTTTTTGGGTGGCAAAAATATCTCACCTCTTAGATCATACTTTCTCCAGAATTAACCTCCCCAGACATAAGTAGGAGAGAATTAACCCACTCGTTTTCAGACCTTACCTTTCTAGGGAGTGTGTTTGCCACTCCTGCAACAGCAAGTCTAAAAATTCAAAACAGCGCCTGAGAGAAGAAAGAGAAGTCTTGAGTTCTCTGCATTAACAGAGGCACATTGATTTTGCCATATTTGCCTCTAAACAACAGCTATCTTTGTTATTAATCTTTTTGGGACATTAAAATTCAGGAATGACCCCCATAAAAACATCAGCATCTCTACAAACACCATCAATAAACAGTCTGAAGTAGTAACTGGAGGCATCTCCCTACAGAGAAGTCTGCAGAGAGCTTGACATAAAACAATCCAGAAAGTCCACTTTTTCATTAAACAGGATACAGACCCAGAAGATGCAGACTAAAGCTACTTTGTACCTGGTAGCTCAGGCTTCACACAGAAACTTCACATCTAGCTTCATGTGGAGACAGACCTTTTCAACTTTAATCTCCCTTCCACATTTCAAGAAACTAAGGCACAAGTAGGCTGTTATTTGTTCAAGCTTTGTCACCAAATGCAGCAGCCACAAAGCCCTTCTTTTTGTCTAAGTAGAAGAGAACGAGCTAATCTACACAGCCCAGGCAAGAGTCTCCCAGTGAGGCCGTGGACTGAAGCATACATAGATTTTAAGTGCAGAGAGCACATCCACTGCAACTTCCAGATGACACCATCACAGAACACTACTTGTGCTGACTGGCTCAAAAAAAAAAAAAAAAGTGTCCCTATAACAGCTAGTAGTGGGGAATAGGAACATGTCTGTAAAAAAGCCAAAATAACATGACATTATTATAACAACATGGAAGCACAAAGATTAATTTAAAAAACATTCCTTTGCGGAAAAGTGCATTTTCTCTGCAGTGGTGCAGCTTACATACGATAGCTGACTTTGAATTTGATCCCAGCCCATGGCAGAGAATGAGATGCATTCTTTATTACCTGTGTATATCAACCCTTTTCATGAATAAAAATAAATATATGAATGAATGTTATCAGGAAGTACATGTGAACGTATTTACTGGTAAAAAAAGATAATAAATTCAAACTACATGCTTACCTCCTAACTGCAACAGACTTGGAGGTACAGTTACTGGTTATGATGGGTATTAATCGAGGGATGTGCGTATGCTAGGAAAAAGAACAACAAAAAAACCAGTAAGAAATCTTTACATCACAGTTCCATGGAACACAAGGCCATCTCCCTCAGTCACCTCAGCCCAGTATGGAGATATATTCATTTTTGTTCAATTCTTACTAAAAATAGAATTGCTAAATAAAGGAATACTAACAGATATGGACAGATAAGATTAAAAAATATTTTAATAAAAGTATCTGTTAAAATAAATTTAACAGATATTTTATTTTTTTCTATAATGACAGGCTCCAGTGAGTCAAGAAGTTGAAGTCACGGCAAGAGGATCTTAACCGTCAGTGGTGACGATGTGAGAGGTACCAGGCTATCTACAGTTTCCCCAATAAATCACTAGGCAGAAGTCACCTCCGTGACCTAATGGTTTTAGGAAATGTGCACTGTTCGTCAGGAGTTTTAGAGCATATTTAAGAGGATGAGTCTGTCCTGCAAAACAGGTTTAAAATCCATTCAAAGAAAAAGGTTTGCTCAGGTCTTAAAGGGATGGAAATATATGACTCTGCAAATAACCATTTTTCCTACTATCTTCGCAGGGCTTAATGATCATCATCTACACAAGGCTGCATGATGCCTGAGACAGCCAAGACCAGCACAATCAGAAAAGCAGATTAGGCACTTAAACTAATTTTCAGTGCAGTAGCATTCATTTTTTCTCAGAAATTCTCATGGTATTTGGATATAACATTGCTCTCTTTTGATGTATACTTACTCTAATGATTAATCTAACTGCTACAACACCAGAAGTGGCCATGACTTTGGCACTATTCGGAATTAGATTAAAAATTGTTGGCATGATGGCTTCTGCCCCATGGTCAAACTTGTTTCCCAGAACTGATGACAAATGCCTGAAAAACAGAATGAAGTCATGCTGGTAAGTGTGCTGAGGATTCAGCGAGTCAGACTTCCACAGAACATCTGACATAAGCACATCTGACATCTCTATCTTTGCAACTGTCATCTCCTCTCCAATTCCAAAAGACAGAACAGCATGTTTCAAAATACAATTCCTTTACTTTCATTTCAAACTTATGTTCTATATTCATCTGAACTCTGAGAAACAGTAAGTTCAGCATAAAATAAAGTAACCAACACAGCTAAAATTTTATTATCAAACAGGATCATGCTGAAAGAATGTGTTTTTCTGAACTTGGTTTGTATCACAGTTTCTCTGAAACTGTCTGTTTTGTCTCAATATGCACAAATTTCAAAAGAGCTGTTAGAAACACTGCAGCATCCTTTTTCTTGAAGCATTTCACAAAGGATAAACCATCAAAACTGAAAACTAGCTCAGTTTGAACCATAACAAAATATATGCATTTTCAACTTTATTGTTCAATCTTTCCCTCCCCGATGCATGAATGTATGGCTTGCTCATTCATTCAGCATTTCACAAATGAGCACCGTTTAAAATTCAAGAATGCAGTCTGGCACTACAATTAGTGGCCTACATGGGTGTGGTTTTAAACAGCTGTAGCAAAATCACGTTCTACCTGTAACTTTGTTACACGAGCAGCACAAGTTACATCCTAAATGTGTTTTAACCAATGTCTGTTCCTTTTTTCCACATCATATTTCAAGCACATTTAGAAAGTAAACTTACCCCAATGTGATACAAGCCTCTCGCACTACTTGAGACCGCAGGTCTTTAGCAGATAATTTAAATGCTCCATCCAAAAGTCTTAAGTGTTGGAAGAAGTTATCATATTCTGCAGCTCCAGCCAAAAGTAAGGAGCGGATCTTTTTCAGCTGTTAGCATCATAAAAGAAAGCAGTGATTGTTACTGAGCAATATAAGGACAGTCATATTCAGAACTGGTATTTGGTTTCCAGAGTCCTTGTACAACTGTTCCTCAACACGCATTGAGAAACTCCATTCTTAAAGCCCAAGTAATTTCATTATTTCAGATCTTATATTCTACTCACAGGTTAGCATACTAAGTACAATAAAATAAACACACTGTTATAGGAATCCAGAAGTGTTGCATACAGCTACTCAAACTGTATTGTTAATAACCCAAACATCATTTTTTTTAAGCCAAAAGATAGCTTGAAGGTGCTCCTCGATTCCCCTTCGAAACCACCTATCTACAACAGCTTCTAAAGCTTAGTTCGTCTCACAGCTAGCTATTGTATTAAAAAGATGACTTGACTTGAAGGGCATGGCTCATATTCAGATCTAATACTGACATAACTAGAATACGTCCACTGACTTCATTAAAATAATTATCTGCCTCTAATAGAAGTGGAACCCTGACCTCATCAAGATGGGAAGTTTTCTATTAATATTACAGGGACCATCATTTAATCCTACAGACATTCTTCTGGACACCTTCACAGGCCCTCATGTATACTGATGCATCTGTACAGTGCTTCAATTTAAGCTCACTGTTACTCGGTACAGCAAACAACAAAAATAAAACCTGAAGTAAGCTGAATCAGCACTGTTTGCCACTAAGATATGCAATACAGGGTTTGGCAGACATGTCAAGGTTGCTACATGAGTGACAAAAACCTACAGTGTAGACAAGATCATCATCTATTCATGTCATGAAAACACAGCTCACTTCAGTAAATAAAACTCAATCTTGGTATGCATATAACATCTGATTTTCCACAGTCATACTTATTTATTCAAAACCGAAATGTGTAAATTCTTCCTGAATTGTTTTACATCTCTCTTTTTGCAAAAGTATGAATAAGTTCTCTATAAGCAAAGCAACTTTCTTCCTTATCAGGAAGTTTAAGATATTCTGCATACTGCGTTTTGACATTTTGATTTCAGCATCTGCCAGCAAGTTTCTAGCTTTGCATCTGGATTTGCTGCATGACATCCAGTTCAACCTGATGCTGTCTCTTGTGTATCAAATAGCACTTTTCCTCACAAGGAAACGTTTCCTCCAAGCTTGGGGGAATATAACAGATGCTCACCACTTAAACTACATTCTAGTCTTACTCTAAGGTTCTCCCAGTACCCTCTTCATGGGATTAAGCTCAGTGCAGCAAAAACTTAAATTAATAGAGTTCATATCCAAGTTCACTACTTACCGCAGAAACTCTCTGTTCCCAGTCGTGTTTATCATCTGATAGTATCTCTCTTATTTTGTTTATGGATTCTTCAAGATCCCGGCTGGAATAAATCTGCAATTTTAAATACAGAGTAGCACCAGAACGCAAGATTTACACCAAAAAATCAGATCACTTCCCAACTACATTCTTAGGGTCCTTCGCTCCTCAATGCTTAAGTGTCATGTGCTGGCCTTGGACACAACCGGCTTTGCATAATGCAAAGAATTTACACCCATTTCCTGCAATGAAAAGTTACTAAACGATCACAAGATGATTAAAGGATCATCTTTTATAATTTTACTATATTTTCCCAATTTTAAGCAGAATTCCTGCAGCTGCTACTGGCTATATTAGTGAAGATCTACAGAAGATCATGAATGGATACACGTTCAGCTGTCCCAGAAATAAAGTTCTGGTGAAGGAGAGGGGAAACGCGACACATCTGAGCTATCCAGCAAACATGCTCTACCCAGTTGTTGCACTTAAAACAGCAGCAATCTCTGAGACACAAGTCACCTTTATTGCTTTCAGTTCCCACGGGGTACTGGGGGTACAGATGAAACAGAGGTTTCTGCTGACATAAGTTTTTGTTTGACCAGACTGCACTGTGCAGCATGCACATTCAGTTCCAGCTGCATGTCCTCTCCTGTAACACTTCTGTCGCAACCCTCCCACCTCCATTCCCTCCACTTCCAAGGGTTTCACACAAACTACTGCCAGATACCACCATTTAAAAGTTGTCTCTCTCCAGCTTCCAATTTGTCTTCCCCTTAAAGAAGATTTGCCCACATCACAATGAAGCACAACTTGCCAGTGATTAGGACTAGATCCTACATCCATCTGCTTTTTAGTGCTGTGTGTTTTAACATGTAATTCTACTTACCTGAACCGTTGGGACATCTTCAAATGCCTTAATGAAGTCTTCCTCATCCACAGCACCTGCTCCTTCTTTGGCTGCTGACATACAAATGAAAAAGCCTTTTCAATCTTCTTATCAACAAGAGAATCAATTAAGAAACCACCAGTTATCAAGGCACCTAATCAGGAGAAAGTTCGCTATCCATGCAGCCTCAGAGTGCTGCAGATGTAATGAAAGCAGAGACAGGGAAATTCAGTGCCAGGCACAGACTAGACATTCACAGCATCCTTCAGCTCCTAGGCACAGAGGGCACATTGGAGAAGTCATTACAGTAGTCACTCAACAGCTAGGGGACATAGTCTGGAAGATTAAAGGGAATATATACTTTAATTCTATGTAAGATTTTATTCCAAAGGATTTAATCCTATATATAATAGATGAAGGTGCAGACCTGACAGGTGCACAAACAGACAAATGATAAGAAAGATAAAAAGTCTCTGGAATACTAATCAGATTAGAGACTGTCTGATATAGGGAACTTTCTCCATTTCTCTAGGTCACATAGAATTACAATCACATGTAGAATTATTGCTTACATTCAGAATTACTGGTCTGTTTTCCTCAGAAGAAAGCCAACCCATCAGTTTTACATTGCATGGGCTGAAGTTTAGCACGTAAAGCAGCCTGCCTCAGCTAAACAGTTGCAGCTATAAAGGCAAAACTCTACACACTGCAACACTGACGTGATTTACTTGTAGCCCTCAGTGCACAACTGTACAGGTCCAACCTTTCACAAATGCAAAACACACTATAGGGATGTGAGGACTGCTTGGAAATTCATCCTACCAAAGTTCAGTTGTGGCATGCAAACAATGTACATGTGATGATTTCATAGGGAAAAATTTGTTACTGGATCCTGGGAGCCAGTTTGGAAGTCCTTGCAATAAGCTCAAGCATGAACACTACAAATACTTCACATAAAGGTCAATTCATCTGTGCTATCGGCTTACTTGAAGACTTGGAGCCCAGAGCTGCAGACGCAAGTCTGCGGGTAGTTCCCATCCCAACTCTGCGCGAGTTTGCAGGGGCCTTTGAAGATGTAGAGGAGCTAGCTGAGGAAGGTCTGTTCCCATCCACGGAGTCTTCATCATCAAAAATTTTATCTGCCAAAAAAAAGCACACAGTTATAAGTCTGATGAAGCAAAGGTATGACCAAGGAACAAGTCCACACGATGGCAAACAAACTGCATGTTCAGATCTGCTCTGCCAGCTCTTCTCTCAGCAGTGTCTTCATGCTAGAAACCAGGTTATTCACGAATGACTACCAGGCCACTGAACCCAATCCTTTGCTATTAGAGGCACTATGTTATAAACCCTGTCAATGAACACAGTCAGACAAAAAGAATCAACATCAAACCTACAGCAGAAAGATGCACGCCACAGATAATACCTGGGGTGTCTACAGTCTACATCTCTGACGTTTATGCCTCCAAGAGCTATTTTGCCACGGTTTCATGACTGTAATGAAACCAAGACCATGAGCAAATCCAAGATTCAAGTGTGGCAGGGATCAGGTAGCACAGGATGCCCCGTCACACCCTGCTAACTGCCTGCACCAGATCGAGAATAAAGAGGGTAACCCACAAAAGATCACAAGGCAACACCCATACTGTTGATAAACCACAGACCATTAATCACAGACTCATCCAGAGCTACAAATCCACTTTAACTTTTTAAATAATCACCCAAGATTCTTGGTTACCTCAAATTCATAAAAATCATTAGTACAAGCTGTATTAAAACTTACTGAACCCTCTGTGTACATCCAAAGGGAACAGGAGCCTCTACCTCCAAACGTGAACATAAATTACCTTTAAATGAATTACAGTCACTTGGATTCTCAGTCAAGGTCACTTCAATTCCAAAGGAGTGCTTATATTGCAGTTTTACACAGATTAGTTAATCCACTTTAAAAAACGGCCTTAGGTTGAAAGGTGACAAAGTGTTTGGACAGCTGATGTAGATGGTGCACATTATTTATTGAGGCCAGAAACCCCACCTCAGTCCCCATCACTTAGCTCCTCCACACTAACACTTCATTCAAGATTTGAAACTGGCTTCATGTCCATCCCTCTCCAACAGTCCTAGGTACACACTCGCCCTCCACCAGTTCAGGAACATTTTCTCTGCAAAATTTCACTTGGCAAAAACTCAAGCAGGTGCCTAATCCATCCTTATTCAGGAAAACACTTGGGAATATCTAGTAACAAATACGTGCTCCTAGTTAGACAGTAATGAGTGAAATTCAATACAGGTTGAGCTTTTTGAAAATAAGAAAATAAATTGGTAACAGTAAAGACATATTCTAGGGAAGTAAAAGAACAGAAAGAAAGGCCTGTAATGTCCTCATCCCAACAGTCTTAAGGAGCTTTCCCTGCCCAAAGTGGTATTGGTTTATTAGCAGCTGGGCACAGAACTGTCACAAATCATCTAAAAACTTAAAAACCACATTTCTGACATGCACCCGTGCACACAATGCCATACTGCAGTCACAGCACAACACTGAAATAGCAGGTAGACAGCAGCATCCAACAAGTTAAGAGGGGTGGCCTCCCCTTAATTTTGATGTTCAAGTAGTCTTGGAATATGGGAAAGGGGTAGGGAAAAAAAAAAAGAAACATGTAAAGAAAAGGGATAATAACAAGTACTTGGACTGTTGTTCAGGAAAAAGTGAACAAGACAAAAGTGAACATATGAACTTTAACATCAAGAAATTTAAGGTCACACAGCTAAGAAGAACATAAGCCACATTTAGGACATGGGCTCTCGTTAACACAGTGCCCTAAGGTGGCCATGGAGACCATGCTACCTCCCTACTGATACTGGTCACATTCTGACATATGTAATGCAAAAATAATTTGAAAAGAGCTCATGGAAGAACCATGGCAATGATTAAATGATTGGAAAATATGTTTTCAATTAAATTAAATGAAAATTCACTGCAAGGGACTATTCACTCTGGTCAGATTCTTAATAAGTTGCTTGATTATATTCTGTGTTAACACAGCAACTCAAGATTTATTACTGTCGATTTCCAGTGTGATTTATTAATATTGTTTCTCACCTAACAGAAAAATCTACAAGGCCACCGGCTAAAAGTTAAAACCAAATTAAATTCTGAATTGCCTTTTTTCCCCTCCGTTGATTCCCTCCCCCGCCCCCAATTTTTTTTCAATAATCACAAGACTGACACTCTGCAAGGTTAGGAGGTGTGTCACACAGCAAATTCTATCACCGGCAGTTCTTAAAAAGTAAAATTGAATATTTTTTTTTCCTGAAAGATACAGTCTCATTCAAACAGGAAGTATTTCAAAAACATTACTTAGTGAGAGTTGCACAGAAGGTGATGGCAGATCAAAACAGACTTTAAAATGTGTGATCTCCAAAGCCTCTAGGAAAGGGTTTGAGTGACACAGGAAAACTTGGACAGACCTTGAATATCAAAACTTCTGAGTAAAATTTGCCCCAATTGCATTTATCTCAAAAGATATTAAGCAAATGATTGTTCATATATGTGTGTGTATATATATATATGTGTGTGTGTGTATATATATATTACTAGCCAAGAGAAAGTCAGTCATATTCAAAACAAAAGATACTTTACTACTTCACAATCACTTTCATCTGGTAATAAAATTTTCCACCCCCTGCATTTCAGGCCATCTAGATACAGTCCTCAGTTAACGCACTTCGTCTTGCATCTGCATTTTTAAAGCCTCACCCCTCTGAAAGGAGAAGAGGGTGTGGTTTGCTATTTCATGTAATAAATAAAAATTCAGAAAAGAGATTAAAAGGATCACACTTCTGTAGCATTTTAGCAATTATATCAACTATAATTTCACTGTAAAACAGGCTTTTCTGAGCATTAGCTAAAAAAAGCACGCCAAAAAACCAACCTGCCAGCCCACAGTTTGAGGATGTTTGGATTACAATCACATCTTCCTGTTCATTAGGTATACAAACCAAGCATTACACATTTATCAAATCAGACTATCCCTTCAATAATCCAACAGCCTTTTCTCATCTGAGCAGTGCAGAATGACAGCGCCACATTCAGAACTGCACATCAAGTCTTCCAGCAGCACGTGTGCAGGACAGAAAGAGAAACAAAGAACAGAGAGAAACCTGTACACCGGAGTACAGAAAATAAGAGAAAGACAAACTGCTATACATTATCATTAAAAAGTCCTTTTTTTCCCATTCATTGACTGCTGTTCACAATAAATTTGAACTAGGATCATATTTTTTGCAGCCCATCTGCAAATCACGAGGTGATAAATTCAGCATGGGTGTAACTCAGACTCCAGCCGAGGTGCGCTGAAGCGGAATCAGTGCCAGGTTCTAACATTAAATAACCACTGATGTCCACCGGTCCCAAGACCCCCCCAGTGCTCATTTCTAAGGGCCATCCAGTCCTCTCCATCAGAGACAAGCCCTTTTAAAAGAGGCCTTTGTCTGCTCACCACTCTGCAGTCTGAGAGGAAGAGAGAACACAATTTGCTTTATATTTTTCAATTCCTTTACATTATTTAAGAAGAAAGAAAAATTGCTTACAAGTGCATATCCTTCTGCAAATAAGCTTCCTCAACATTCCTTCATCTTTTCCATAGCGTGCTCGGAGGTAACAGTGCTTCACAGAGTGCCGCGGCTTTCAGTCCAGAACATGATCAATCATTGCCCCTCGTATTCATTAAGCATGCTGTCTTCACACGTGGATTTAAACGGCTACGGCTCCGGTCCTCTCCCTACAACTGCAGCTCTGTGGGATTCTCATCAACACCCATTTCAGGCCAGGAAATTTCAGATCACTTCTAGGGAGGAAATTCCCTGCTAGCGAGGGGAACCCGGGACAAATAATCTGGGATGAAGACGAGCTGACTCTGCCTGGCTGGGCTGGCTTGCGCTAGGAACCAGCCTGACTTTATCCCCTGGGAAGCGCTAACAGGAGCATCTCAACAGCTGTCATCGTTTGTCCATGACGAATAAATTTAGTCATTATTCATTTTAAAACGTAACCCCTTCAGGGCTGAGCAAGGTGTAAATCGAGGAGAAGAGACTGTGCTAGCGGTTCAGGAACCACAGTAAACAGGGGCCAGCGTTTCCCCGGCCTGAGCCAGCAGCCTGGGACCTTTTAAAGCAAAGTAATTGAGTCTCAAATTTCTTTTCAATGAAAGGAGATGCTTTCTGGCCTTTTAAAAACTTTAAGATGTCAGATTCAAATCTTTTACTTATTTGTCTGCAAGCTTCAGAGAAGATCTCTGTAGTGACTACAGATTGAGGAAAAAAAGCTTATGATCATGTCTGTTCCTAATGCAGATGCCCTGGTAAAGTCTTCATGTCTGACTCTGCAAAGTATAAACTTGCTCTGGCCCCGCTGTGTGCATTTATCACATGTCCCATCTCCAAGCGTCAGTGCAGATAATGTACGCAAGATGCATACAACTTGCAAGTATCACACCTGCATCTCTCATGAAAATCTCCCTTCCGGGGACAGACAAAGGTGGATGGCACCAGAGAAACCTGCCTTCCTGCCCACCTCATGGCATCCTGCACCAGGAGCAGACACGCAACTGCTAAAGCTGACGTATTTCAGCGCATTGAAACCCCCTGCTCAACTCCTACGAAGTGGGCAAAGTCCAACTCCCTGAAGATCTGAGAGCCCCCTGTAAAAGCTGAGAACACACACAGGCAAACCCACCGATGCCAGAGAAAACAGGGTCTGTTCCTCCTTACTCCTTTTTGCCAGACATGACCCCACATGAACTGGTCAGTGTTTTTGAGACAGACACCCCTTGGACACCACAGTCCATACACCTTCCCCAAGGCCAGTGTCTGGCATTCCCAGACTCCCGTAGGACACGAGGCACAGCACACTCCCCTCTGCGGATGTCCCACCAGCCTCCAAGCCAGACAGCTTCAGCCGAGGTTAAACGCCTCTTCCCATTAGCACACACCAGGCCCACACACTGCTTCGCTGCAAGCCCACCCAACTCCAACACAGGTATTGTACAGGCCTCTCCAGGAAAATGAGTTTATGAACCCACTAAACATAAAGGGACATGTATATGCTCCTCAGCAGGATTAAATGTTTAAAGACAAAGGAGTTGCAGCCAGAAGCAGAAGTACACAGGCACAGCACCTCATTAGGGTTTCCTGCTCGGCCGTCTCCCACAGTTTTGCAGCTGCTCTCTCCTGGACCCAGCCGCAGCCCCTCCTTCTGCATCATCCACACCAGGCACAGTGTTTTGAGCTTTTAAAACCCACTTGGGCTCAGTGACCCTGGTAAGTCCCTCAGTGCCACCCGTTACCCCTCTTCCTTTGGGTCCAGTCCTTGCAGGTTGACCAAGTCACCAGCTCCCATCCCAGCCCATCCCCACTGCCACCTTCCAGCACTATTCAATGAACCACTTCATCATCCTTCACAACCAGCTTTAAAGTGGATTCCTAAAAACCTGACTTCAGCGGGGATCCCTCCAAGGGCTCACCAGGACTGACCAAGCCACAGCAATGATCATGTCTGCAAGGATATGCATATCACCATCACCTTGGCTTCTTTCTCTTCTCTCACATGCATCGCCCTATTTAAACTAGAGTACGTATAATCATAGGTGGGAGTTCGTCTTCTGAGTAAGGTTTCTACAGTGTAAGTCTAGACAATGTATTTATGACCATAACAAATACAATAAGCAATATGGCTGCCATCACTCACAGGGAAGGTGGTACTTCAAGACCCAAGCCAAGAATGTTATGCCAAGTAAAGTGGACAAATGCTTTTTATTTTAATAATCCTTCCAACACCCAGGTGCTTTTCTTAAGTCTACCATCCTTCTGTAAGCAGAAAAAACATCAGGCAGTAGGAGCAATAATAAACAAAAGCACATTTTTGTTACTGAGGAATCGTTCATTTATTAAACCAATTCCAGTATGATAAAGTTAACTGAGGAAATGGATGTATACCCTGACCTGACCACATCCAACACCAGCCTGGGCAGGCACAGCCCATGTATGGAAAGTAAATTGCAACTTCTACCTGAGAGAACAAGCAATAGCCCTGGCAACATTCAAAATCTGCTCTCAAGGACTGGCCTGGTAAGTCATACAAAATCTTCCTGCAGAAGACTAATCTGAAATCATGCAACTCATGACTGATTCAAGTCACTTTTCTGAGGAATATTACAATTTTCAGGCCTGGAATCAGATCGCTCCAATTTAAGTTGCATCCATGACAGCTATGGGGAAGCTTGAGAACAAGAGCCTTAGAGAGTTGAAAACAAGAGACAAAAATAAGATTCAACATTTATGAGCCTGTTTGCTTCAAAACATGATTTTAAAACCATAATGTTGACAATATTAAGGTCATCACATTAACAAGCCACATCATGCACTCTCTAATAGCGTATGAGCATGAACACAACAACACAGTAAAGTGCTTTTCAGAAATTTCTGTTCATGAAACTAGCACATCTGGAAATAGTAATTTTTACGAGTTAGTGAAACTGTCATTCAGACACTTTTCAGCAATATGAAAGTTTCTATTAGCTTTAAGTACATTCAGAAAAGAGGTGGTACAAAGGTTTCACATTCCTACAAGCTTTGTAAAATTAAGTAGGAATAGGAGACAACAAAATAGCTCTGATACTAAATGAAGGAACAACAGCTCAAACAGCCAAAAGAATTCACAAAAGCACCAAAAGCTGAGATAAATCCATAAAAATAGCCAGGAGTTATTAGTTTCACTAATTACTTCAGTACAGTTCACAAAGACACCTAAACAAGAATCACAAATTCATGTGCTAGGAGCTGCACAGACACAGACTTTGCCCTATATACGGATTTAAAAAAAAAAAAAAAAAAAAAAAAATTGAGAGACAGACACAGACATCCACACAAGGCAAAAAAAAAAAGCGAGAAGATAAAAAGATAAGCATCTGTTTTCCTCCAAGTCATCGCTGTAAATACAATATTCCCACAGTGCCCTTTCCAGCCACACAGCTTTCCCCCAGACTTCAAGAGCATCAGGAAATCCACAACATGTACCTTGGAAAAACACATCCACCCCAAAAGCCCACATGTTTACATAAAGTTGCAATTTAAAGAGCAAAACCTGCTTTTCCTTGCCCTGCCCTTACCCCTCCCGTCACCCAGAGGTTGGTTTTGAGGCCTTGCAGGGCGCCGGCCCACTGTTCATTGGCAGGCTGTCCAAATAATTATATATAAGAAAGCAAATTATTCTGCCTTCTTTCACAAGACAGCAAAATTCAATTTTGCAGAAGCACAGGAGCTCCCTCAGGCACCATCTCCATATGCACACGTGGCAGGGATGAGTCAGGTTGAAGAGCAAGCAACAAACCTTTCCCCTCCTCGCCCTCACCTCCAGGTGTTAGCCAGCTCTCAACATTTGCTGGAAAACTCAGGGCAACAGCCTGGACTCCCTGTGCTTGCAGTGAGCCTCTGCTCTGTCAGAAATTCAGGCAGCAGGCAAAACGGGCAGCAGCATCATCCAGCTACTGGGCATCCACAGTACAGCCACTACCCCGGGCAACAGCTTGCTTCGCCGGTGTCTGTGGTCAACCTTGCACAGTACTTGTTCTAAAAATGATATAAATGTGATTAAAGGGCACAGCCATTCAACAGCAGTGCACAGTATTTGTTATTGTTTTAACATGCAAGTAAACTGAACCAGAGCTGCTGAGGGACATTATCAAGGGTGTGAAAAATTTAGGGCATTGCCAGAATCTGGATTAAGCTCTATTCCTAAACATAGGGTTTTCTCTAAATCATTCTCTGTCACGAAGGATGAGAGTAATGTCCCAAATATTTGGTTATTTATCTTCAGAACTGGTTTATGCATATTCAAAAGGAACATTTGCAAGTGGCTCAGAGAAACTAGAAATCACATCACAAGGTATTAGGAAAAAAAATGTTTTAATTTAGTTCTTCTTGACAGGTTGCTTGAAGCTTAGCCACACTTGAAATTGAGTCTTCTCTAATTCACAGGGTTGGTACCCAGCAATGCCCCAGGCAAACAGCTACCAAAGATGGTGCTAAACCGAGCTCTCAGGGAGACAGCTGCTGGCAACGGCTTGGCTTTTATTTGCCAAAGCCCAAACGAAAAAGCAGGTATCTGGGGAATCTCTAGGTAAAGCTCTGTCTTACCTGGGCCATCTATACCCTATATAAATAAAGTTAATTAAGAGGCACACCAAGAATCTGAAGCCTTTAGATGGACAGATGCTTTTCACCTGTAAAGGACAGAAACACCACATGCAGACCAATCAGGTGGCTCCAGCCCTGCAGACCAGGTTCAGATCTCCAGCTATGAACACCATCTGCTGCCATGACATCAGAGGAAAATGCATCTTCTCCAGCCCGCACTGCCCAACTGGCATTCCCTGCACACACCCCTCTGCCTGCTCCAGTAATTAGCACAGGTGTAGCTCACCTAACTGACTGCCCTAACACACATCATTGTCAACAAAAGGAAATTGCATTTTATATTGCTATCACTTATCACGTCCTGAAGGGCTGCTCATTTCCTATACGTGCAGCACACCAAGGTGTAAAGCACTGACTACAAGCACAGAGAGCTGTATCAGGAAGGAAAGAGCATCCCAACATTTTTAGGACAAAGCATGTTACCATCTCAAGCTACCCAGAGCACATTTGGGGGAGCAGAAATGCTGCAGGAGATCCCACTTCCAGCCCCAACAGAATATCTTCCCTGGTGCAAACCCTGCTACTGCACACAAGTCCTGCAGCAGAAAGCTTTCTAGAAATACTTAAAGGGAGATAAAAATGCCAAACTTCAGCCTTGTTTCCCTATGGGACAGGTCTCAGAGGACAGCTGAGTTGGTGAAGCTAAGCCAGTAAAGATGTGCTGGAGGGACCTGGGGAAGCTGTAGCACTGGCCCTGTCTGAGACCTTCGTTTCGGTGTATTTACAACCAGTAACAGGAGCAACGTGCTGCCCAGCACTTCACAATTGCCGGGGGATGATCATCCTATTAAATGGTCAGGCATCCTAAACTTTCCAAGCAGCCCCTTCCGAGCCAAGAAACACATGTGCAGTTATTCCTGAACAACAGAGGAAAAAAAAAAAGGCTGTCAGCCTACAGCTCTTATACAGCCACAGAAAACAGGAGCCAGGGCTTCTGTCCCGAGACATTCATCTGCCTGGTTAAAGGCAAATGCAAGAACATACATACTACAGCTGGAAAAATTATGTGTTATTGCACATTACGCATCAATGACTCCAACCCAGAATGCCTGGCCTGATGCATAATTAATATAGTTTAATTAGATAACCATTTAAAATACTGTAAAATGCTCAGTGGGGTAATAACCATGAGATAAGAATGTCTAGAACTGCAGATGGTTGAGACAAAAGAAACAACCACAAAAGGAAGACTGGGGAGCAAGTCAGCGACTACACATCCTACGTACATCTTGAGAAAGATTATCAGCTACTACAACAGGTACGACCAGTATGATGACCAGGAAATGCTGCTGCTTTATAAAGATGCACATTACCACAGCCTGTGAAGGCACGTAGGCAAAGCCTACAGACAAGGTTTTTTTAACAGTAACCTCAAAAGTGTTCATTTTTTAAAAACAAAAGTAGAAACTAGTAGGTAACAGAGATTATTAAAACATTTTAGACACTAATGACTGGTTTGCAAAAAAGCACCCAACCTCAGAACAATAAGGCATGCTTTACTTTTAGTGAAAAAACGCTTGTTCAGTAACTTCTAGAAGTTACTATGGATTTTCAATAATGGTTATTTCTAATAATATTCTGCACAGCTTTCTTTGTGTATGATCTGGATAGGATTATTTCCATTTTTTGACAGAGTGGAAATAGAAGAAAAAAATGCTCATGAACTTGCTGACTCCAGATCATGCATAAAAGTCAGAATCAGAGCAAATGCCAGAAGATGCAGCTGAGTACAGGATTTATTTTATTTAATCACCATCACACTAGGCTAAATTCTGCTGCCAGCTAATCTCCCAGCTCTATACATTAGGAATGGAAGTGAATGCAAGTGCAGAACGTGACCTGATTATTTTTCACATGCTAGTATCTCAGATTTCCTTCTACATGATCTCAAATATACACAGACAGGTTTTAGTAAAGTAGTGGCCTATTCAACAGATGCTTCAGTATAGTGCATGATCGCCATGTGGTTGGATAACAGAATCTAAAAGAGTCAAATTCATATTTAATATGGCTTCAAATATCCGCACAATCTGAATTCCTCATCTACAAGCAGAAAGCTCCAACTCCTCAGACACATCAGTTTCTCAGGCCTTCTTCACTCACCCTTCAAAACTACATTTTAAGCAAACCATTGCCTCAAAGAAAAGAGTAATGGGGAAAAAGGCTCCAAAGCCAAAAATGTGTCACAGCTCATAAAACATTAAGTCAGCATGACTTCTGTTTTCCCAAAGCTTGTTTCCTCTCCTGCAACTCCTTTAAAACAAAAGATAGATCTAAGCTCCTTCCCTCCACATTCCTCACCCATAAACAAACATCATCATTAGGTAGAGCAAATACAGCAGTTATTCAGGGGGAAAAAAAAGGAAATATGAAGTTGGAGTCAAGACACTGCTGAAACTTTTGTTCCTTTTATCATTAACGCCTTAGATTACCAAATATGATATTCATATTTCAGAGGCAACGTGAAATCCTGAGCAAGCAGGAGGCCTCTAATGTGCTACAAAGAAAAAAAAAAGCATCTTTCCCAAACAGCTTATAATATAAATAATGCAATCAAAGCATAATTTAAAAAATTTAATCTTATTCTGACTTTACACATCGGAAAAACAAGCATAAAGATCCTCCCTTTCTTTTAGAAGAAAAAAGGCAGTTAAAGAAATGCAAGTACTTGTGTCCTAACCAGCCTAACATAACCCTGCCCAACCCTCTCTTATTTGGCCCCCACCAGTTGTGCTACTCCCTTTCTCTCTGTGGTTCAAGCACCCCTTCTCAACCACCCTCAGGTCTCTGCACCTTGCTTAGCCAAAACCTAAGCCTGTCACTCAACCATCCCAAATTTTCTCCCATGACTGAGGGCTGGTCCCAAATGATACTCAATAATTAACTTTGATGCCACAGCTGGTCATGTGAGTTCTTTGGTAATAATCCTGTTTTCCTCCCATATATTGCATGCACAGAAGACTTCACCACCACTGTTATATCTGTGAAAGAATGATGAAAGAAACTAGTTATCCCACATAAAGCTACTTACTGCATCAAATAAAAAGGTCAGGATCAATTAGGAAATCAGAATTGGAAAAACGTGTTGTGAGTGACCAGTAAAATCCCAGTCCTCTGACCTGAATTCTACCAGTTCCTCTACCATATCTCCTGTACCACCTGACTCTAACCCTGAGATTGCCTTACCCACAAGAAAAGCTAAACAAAGGGACTAGCAGGCTCACACTGACCTTAGGCACTCAGCGTAAATCAAAGTTTAGAACTTGGTAAGAGGTGGTGGAAGCTATGAATAAACATATTTACAAGCAGGCAAAAGATCTCCTCTGGTACAAGGACAAAGTCTGTCAAGTAAAACGAAGGATAAATTTGCCTCAGGACTCAGACTCACGATCAAATTATTGCTGCTTAACAAGTTACAAGACACCAGCTGAGCCACAGTAACTGCCCTCATGCTGCTCTTCAGCTACAGTAAATGCAAGGTAATATAATTTAGCCCTAAAGAAAGTTAAGCCAAGCAGAATCATTCACATCTACCACAAAGAAAACAATCATTAATCACAACCCAGTTAAACATCTTGCTCTGGATACAGCCATTACAGACTTTAAAAAGTAAATACTGACCTAAATGGAATTGGAGACATTAAAATACAAAGAGGGTCCCATGCAAAAGTTTGGAACGTTGCAGAGCTTGACTTAGCTATTTTCACCACTGCTGTAAATTAAAAAAAAAATAAAAAAGAAAAATCACCCTTTCCTTTAGCAGTGACACCTTCTCACAGGTGATTCTGCCAACTTAAGAGGAGCTGATGGACAACATGACTCAGACAAGGTGGTAAGTGCTGCTGGTTTGAGCCTGCCATCCTTCCTCAGCTGGAAAAGAGACTGAAATAATTAGGTGAGGCAATATCAACAGCAAATGTTTGCATTTATGAAACTAAACACCCCAGATCAGAACAGCCATAAGGAATCTCAGATCTAGGCAGATACAAAGGAAACATCCATCTCAGCCTCACAAGTTAACTGAGCACAACTGATGTCCATCTATATAGATTTCTGGTTTCACACAGGCCCCCCCTCCCTCCATGCAAAACGTGAAAGGAGTCAGTAAGTCAAAACCAAAAAGAAAGCAACACTTCCTCAATATAAGGAACCATTTTCTAAACAGCAGGAGATCTCGCCTCTCTAAGGCGAGTCTGGCTGGCACAGCCAGTTTGTTCATCTGTGACCCTGAAGGATCACCGCATTGGTAACTCAAAAGGACAAATTAGAGAGCAGCTTCTTCCCTCTTGCACCGATTTGTCTACCCTGGAGATATCTACTTCCCCTCATACATGACATTTACACTTTATTCCTAAATTTCAAGCTGTAAAGCGTGGTCCATATGAAGACTCGGCTGACTGTATAACTACAAGCTGTCCCCTTTTCAGCAGGTTGCTCATGCTGTAAGCAGAAGTCACCAGGAGAACCACAGACTCCGTTACACCACAGTGTTTCTGCTTTGTTCAGTACTGTGTCAGATAGTAACCAAAATCATAATATCTGTTAAGATGAATGGTTCCTACTTTTATTTCAGTTCTAGGATGTACAATGCACCCTAAAGCTTAAACTCATAAACCTTAAAACTTACATGGATTTTTACTACTTCGCCTGAAACACAGAGATTACCCACAGTGAAATCTTTCTTTTCAAGTGCCAACCTGTTCCAGTATCACCTACACAGACCCTGCACCCTGGCAACATTTCCTGCCAACCATGAGGAGTCTACCAGGAAATCAAGGTTATGAGGTTCTTCTCTCCCTTCAGCTGCCACCAAGCACCATCCATCCACATTCAAAATTCGATGGCTAATTTGTAGTCGGGTGGGATGGTTTTTTTTGAGAAAGGGGGAAAACAGTGATTGGATAAAGACAGGACACTCAACTACATGATTTTTACTGGCAGCACAGCAGTTATTTTTGGTCTCGCTGTGGTCAAACAACGCACATAAGTAGATAACCAGTAGATAACAATGCACAACCAGTAGATAACAGAGCTTAATCTGATAGTTGATGTACATTGCCTAAGTTAAAGTTTCACGAGATGGTAATAGGCTCTGGAACGTACAAAGGAGAGGCAAAGAGAGTAAGTTTCTACAACACACAGGGAAGCTGGGGTAGGGAGTAGAGAAGGGAAGACAGAAGTCATTGCAAGACATGTATCAGGACTTCACGAGCCGTGTGTTTTGTGAGCCATCCTGAGAACTGGTGCACATGTGTGTCCTTATTTGTCAGATCTACTCACATCATGCTCAGAGAGGAAGAGGCAGACATCCCTTTCAGTCCAGCAATTCAATTAAATACTTGCTAATGACTGAAGTTATGATTCGTTCTTCTCCATTATTATAAAGTCACTTCATAGAGTCTGATGTTAAAAGTAAGAAAATGACCAAAACAATATCATACCCAAAAGAGAATTGAAATGTTTAATAATCCCACTAAGAATGCCTTCTTGGTTCATATCTTGTAAGTTGTCAGACACAGGTTCAAATCCTAGGATAACTACCTAGGATGAATCAAGAATGACTAATTTAGTCCTTCCTCCTGTTCAGACACGTCATAGAATCATAGAATCATAGACCTAGGATTTATATTCCAGAGCAGGAACAAGAAGAGAATGACACATGTCAAAGAATTAAAATATTTGATTTTGAACACATTTTAATTCAGATAGAGGAGCATGTCTTGGGTCAGAAATAGAAACATTACAAGGATGCACAAGGCTAATATGGCATGGGTCTGCTTTCTAGCATTAATATTAAAAAGTTCATCTGAATGACCTTTTGGAATATGACTGCTCCTTTTACACGTTATTCAAAATTAAATGTTTTACAAATTAAGATCTACCAAGGAAAGTAATGGTCCTTGTATATAATTCATGTCACAACAGCCTCTCACTTGGATGTGTAAAGCTACACACTTGTATTATATACATACAAACACACGTATTTGGTGGTTTGTATTTATTATTTGTACTACTTGGTGTAGCAACATGAGCAATCCAGGTGATACCAAGACCCCTGCCTTCTACCAGCTGAAAGAGATACTGAAGCCAATCTTCAAATTACAACAACTAGTTACAGATTTTATTTGAAAATTTAAATTTCTGAACCTTCAACTTCTGGGCTTATTCACCTGAGTTGTCACAGCGACCCACAGCCCTGCAAGTACATCTTTCCCAAAGCACATGCAACTTCAACCAGTTGTAAAAACTGCTTGAGAACAGAGACTCGCTGTTTGCATTTACTCATTCACTGAGTAAAAGGAGCTTGACAAGTAATTCATTTTTAAATTATGATACTGCTTAGAAGCAACAGACAGATTCCAGACTGTAATGCATTTGCTTTACATTTTCACAAATCAGAAGCAGAAGGAGTGACCATGTGAGTGTTATGCTACATGTAACTAAGTGTTAATACTGGCTTTGACAGGCAGGATTACTATCTGTTGGCACATTAAAAAATGCTCACAAACTCCATGACTCAAATGCTATCAGGTATGGAAGTGTTAATAGCACAGAGGAGGTGTGAAAGTGGAGGCAGAGATGAATACCAAGTTAGCAAGTTTTTATTATTAGCAGCTGTTTCCAGGCATTGCTTAGACTATCTGAAGAATCAGTATGAAAAACTAAGATTAAAAAAAATTAGCATGAACAATTGACTATAGTCTATAAAGATGTGAACTGAAGGAAAACAGAAAAGTATATCAGTAGTAGCATATCAGAAAACGTCAGCAGACTGCTGCAGAAGCCATGTAAATCTCCACTCAATTCAGTAATTTTTAGCATGCAATAGAGGCTGCTGGCACCTCATTGTTTAACCACAAATAACACGAAACGCTCATATTCACTGTCATCTGCCAAAAGCTGTTACTGAAATCCAAACACAGGGATAAGCTAGCAGTTAGCAGCATCCTGCCTCCAGAAGCAGCCAAAACTCTGAAGAAACAGGAGTAAAGTTGTGGGAAAATAATGTCTTATCAAATCCCTAAACCCAAGTTCTATGCTCAATGTTTACATAAACCTACAGCATTTCTGGAGAAGGCAGGTACCAGTTATAGCTTAAGGGGTCTGCTGGATCACTGTTCCTTACACAAGCATGACCACTGAAGTCCTGTATCCTTGTGGGTATCCCAGAAGTAAAAGATCTCTGTCTAGGGATAATTATATATGTGGCCAACTGCTTTACCAGCTAGCAGTCTGTTCAAAGAGAAAAGGGTTTGGGGACTGGTTTCCAGAACATGAAAGCAGGATCAGCCTGGTTCATCCGACGCTCACAGGACAACCACTTAGGTCACTTGAGCCACCTGAATCACCCACCTCCATTACAGAGCACTTTATTTCCAAGTAGGAATAATTTTTATTTTGTCCAGACTGGAACGAAATGGCTGTTATACAATGGCTCTTTACTATTTGTATTGCTGTGGCAGCCTGAAGCGATCAGTGACCAGCAGCATCCTGGTCACCAGGTACTGTGCACAGGCCACCAGTTCCCTAGATGGTGCCAAATACTGAATCCATGCTCAGGAGCCACAAGCCAGCCAGGGAAGCAAGCTCTGAACCACGAGCCTGCATATTAACCAGCACCCGTGGGCCCTTCAGACTAGCTCAGCTAACTCAATTGAGCTAAAAAGATGAAACTACCCTTCACACTGCCCCTCTGGTGAGGGTCTCTTCCTGGCATTACTTTGAAGGAAAGGGTCTGTGAAGGGATGAGGAGACCTTTGCCTCCTGCCACTACAGAGAGAGGAATCCTTAAGTCTCTTACAGAATTAAGGGATGTCCCGTTCTTGTATAGACTGCACACCTAGCAAGAATGGCTCCCTAACAATCAATAACTGAAAGGTCAACAAGCACCCTTCTAGAATGGAAAAACCCACCAATGAATCTCCCCACAAACTAAAAAAGGGGACAGAACTGAGGAATTTCAACTTTCCAAATGAAAATTCTGAACTAAAAGCAATGACAACAAAGCAGCCTCAAGCATGTCCAAGTCTCACTCCTGTAAGCACACCACCATGCTGGCAAATCATCTGGTTCCCTTTAGCAACCATCTGTGCTTGCCTTCACTTAAAGAAGAATTAGCAAACAGAGGAACTGGCACACACGAAGCACAGCACGTGACAAAAAACTATATGTAGATTCACTTTCAGCTTTGCTCCAGAGATTGCAAGCAAGTTAAGATCTGGTATTTTAACACAGAAACGTGAATTTCAATGCCACCTTTACATTACATGGCATTCATAAGAAGTCAGTGTTTCCCATTATCCTCAATTTTGAACCGATTGCTTTGCCTTCTTTCCCATGCAAAGCTTGGTGGGTGCCTACTATTGCACTCCCTCCGCTTTACAACCTGGAGACTGAACTGATGGAGCCTTCACTGAAAAGCAGAACAGAGGAGCTGGGTCAGCGAATTCCCTTTCCCTCTGTTTTATAGTAGTTGTGTTTAGTTTTTAAATGTTAGAACCAAGATCCTGCTACCATCTGGAAATACCCTCCACAAAGAATTACTGATAACTGCTGCCTAGAATATAGTTGGGTTGGGGCAGGCAGGGGGTGAGAGGCTCTTAGGCACCTAGATTACATTTAAACCAGGCTTATTTAGCTTCCTTTTGCAAACATTATAAGAGAAGAGGGTCAAAAACTCTACTTTGTCGCAGAGATTTAAAAAATGCATTCACATATTAAGAGTTAAAAGAAACATTTAGTTTTTCTACATGGGGAACTGGAACACAGAGCTCAGCCAGCAAAATAAAGCTTACCGTTAAAAGTAAAAGCTCAGAAGACTTCTAAAATGAGTATTGAGAACCTCATGAAGATTAAATGGAACAAAATATAATCTCACCTACTAATTTGTAGCAAGCTGCTTCTCACATTAACTGTTAGAATAAAGCTTGATATTTAAATGTGGATATAAGTTCACAATATTAAAATCAAAGAGCAATCTGCATCTTAATTCTTCACTAAATATGCCCGTGTGCAACTTGACAGTCACACTGGTGATAAAGCAATAAAAACAGAATAAAGTATTCTCAACAATTCCAGTATAACACCAAATGAGCAGAGGATGTACACCAAGTGATACGCGCTGCCTCTGTTGTGGCTTGCAGGCATTTCGTGCTGACATCAGGCTGTGTGTTAGCTGAGGTCCTATTTTCTTCTGCCTTCAGCACTGTTACCTCTCTTGATAAACTGAAGTGTTCATTAACAGACAAACACACCATCACAAATGACACTGGCAATCTTTGTCTTCAGCTTACTAACATGCACAGCTGTAAAAGTACAGAGTTAAAAAAAAATTGATTAATTAGGAGTTCATAGCTAACTATTGCCTCCTATTAAGGGAACAATAAAATCATAGAATAATTTAGATTGGAAGGGACCTGTGGAGGTCAAGTCATCCAACCTCCTTTCTAAAGCAGGGCTGATAAAGTTGTATCATGGCCTCATCCAGCCAAGCTTTAGAAGTCTCCATGGATGGAGATCCTATGGGTAAGCTGTTCCAGTGTTTCATTCACCATCTTCAGAGTGAAAAAACTATCAGCTCATGGAAAAAATAAGCATACGGCTGTCCCCTCAGTCCCAGTAGTACATGAACTAGTGGAACTTTCATAAAACCAAACAAAAAGCTCTTGCTGGAAAGTGTCTTATATCCAGTTTGGAGGTTTTCTGGAAAAAGCGGCCTATGTGTAATAGGTACAGAAAAATTAAGATTCTAGCCCAAAAATTAAAATATGAGCTGCTCAGTGTCTTTTACTGGCATTTGTACTATGTTGTTTTACAGACATCACATCCATGTCATACGGGAGCATAGACCATCCGGCTTTCAAAAACAGCTGGCAGGGTCAGACATTGCTCAGCTACACTCTCACCTCAAACTGGCAGCATACCACGTTTTCTAGGGCATGTAAACGGTGCTGGTTTAGACAGCTCTGTGATCCAGCCTTCCTGGGAGGAAGCTGGTGGACAGGGCCGAACCATTTCCTGGTGCACACACCGGGGGTCCCAAATGGAACTTCCCACTGTAGCTGATGAAGTACTCAAGAACCAAGAGTTTCAAACAAAATAGTAAGGCTTTAATTAATGTTTTAATGCTGATTAGCTAGATAAAATAAAGGCTTCATGTCTATCTCAAACTACTCCCAAGGACCTTTTAACTGCCCACCTGTCACAAAACTCCCCAGTGCCCCAGTACACTACTGCATCTCCCACCCTCTCAGGCAACAGAGTGCACAGAGTTGCTTATACCACACTAAATAAATAGCTTGGACAAAAATAGGGACAGGGCTGCTCTAGTGCCCATGATAATAAACAGGCTTGAGGGAGCAACATGAAGGGGAGAAGCAAGCAACGAGCATGATGGGCATACACAAGACCCACCCCAGACTCAGATCCTTGGAGAAAGCCCACTGTAGAGAGACAAGATCCAATACATCACAGGAAGGAAAAAAAAACAAACACCACACCACCCAAACAACGTGAGATCTAAGGAAAGCACTACAGAAAAGTATGAAGCTTCTTAAGGGGGGAGGGACAGAGAATAAGTTTCAGTGAGCTGGTGCATAAACATTTTGCCTGTGGAAGCTTGGGATCAGATCTTATTTAAGTCTCCAGTGAAAAGAAGCGTGATTGTCTCTCCACATCATAGAAGCTCCATGTGATTAGAAGTCTCCGCAGATTCAGCTCCTGCCCAGCACAGAACTCAAACAGCAGGAGCATAAATTGGAGCTGAAGTGCCCTGGCAGAGCTGCAGCGGGAGAGAAGCGTGCCCAGCCCTGCCTCTCCAGGGCTGGCTCCAGGAGGGCTCCTGCTCCCTCCTCGTAAGCAGGAGCTGGAGGGGGTTGGGAAGAAATATAAATGATCAAGAACAGAGTCAGACCCATTCTTCATAAAGCAGACCTAATTAGAAATGTCAAGTCTCATTATGAGCCAGAGCTCCACTGGACAGGAGTTCCATTACTCAGGAGATATGTGGAAGACATGCATCATTTCTTAAGATGTACACATCTTTCCTCTACCCACCCCACACCCAAAGGGAACAGTCTCATTACGTGGGGTGGAGGCAGCACCAATGCCAGCTGCATAAAGGAAACACTGGGAGAAGCAGTGCCAACACTGTTCCGTATTTAAAATTTCTATTTCCCCCTTCCCTCTGAAAGACTAGGAGCAATCATGCCTAACACACCCATACAAGGCTAGCATAATATAGTCAACCAGCAGTTTACAAAGGGTCCTGCTCATCTCCCATTGAAATAATTAGAAAGATTCCATTAATATCAATGGGAGCAGATTTGGAGTAAAAAAAAAAAAAAAAGTAAATTTATCTTTTCTGCCTCTGCAGGAAAAGCATCCAAACTCTCTATCAAACCACTATCCATCCTGGTCTCCAAGGTCCAGGTATGTTTCATATTCATTGGACATAAGCATCTGCATCTAATACCAGAAACTTCCATGTCAGCATCTAAAGGACTTCCATGGTGCCCTGATGAGCTCTGAAGGAAGCTGGGCCAGGTCTGCCATGAGAAAAGGAGCAGGTCTGGAAAAGCAGTCGCTATAGCTTTTGCCATTCTTGAGAAAAGCAGTTCAGGTGACACTGTACAGTGAATGAAGGTATTTATCTCTTCCTCTATAGTGCAAAGTTTGTGCTAGAATTCACCTGGCTTGACTCTGAAGGCCAACTGCAAAGAAGCAGGCATTAGCAGTTTTCCTCATGGAGATTTGGCTGCAGTGAGCTCCCTGCAGGCTATAAGTATGGTGTAAACCAAGCCAGGATTATTCAGGGCTGTCTGCAGTTTGGGGCTTCAGGGGAATAAACAAGACTCAAACTGCTTTGCACAATGCAACAAAAAGATTCCTTTAACAGAGCAGCAGGGCAGAACTAATTCCTTCAAGCAGGCAAAAGAAACCCAGTCATTATACAGTATTTGCTGTCTTAATACTACAAAAATAGGACGCTTTTACTTATCATAGTTTGGTTTTGCTCTGTTTCACATTGCTATATCTAAGTTACAAACAAAATACTTCAGCCAAACATAATGAAGAAGGGCAGCAACTTGGCCAGACCAGGGCCAAGTACAGACAATGCATTAACTGTACTTCCCACTGGAGTAACAAATCAGCGCTTGTCCACTCTTGAGTTTAGAAAAAAAAGGACCTCTTCATGCGCCCCGGCTCACATGGCTGTAACTGCAGTGATTGTTCTTCCACTGTATGTTAAAACTGGATACACCATCTGTATTAGCATGTCTTTCTCAGAAATTGACTTGCTAGTCTAATCTCATCCAGCCCAAAGTCAATGATTTGACTATGAAAAGTGACTAGGTATAAGACGACCTTCAAACCTGCAAGCACTTGTTCTCAGGTTCTTCAGAAATCAATCAGGTGCTTTTCAGTCTACACACTTGAAAAATATCTCATGGTTATGGAAGCCGCAGCTGTTCTGCAGGGACAGGGATGTTCTGTCACCAGCAGGAGAAACGTGTGTCTCGTACTCTTATTGCTAAGAGGCTGCTAATTACAGCAGCTAAACTCAGTTCACTTGTTACATGCTCAACCTGAAAACAAACCTCATCTAACAAATGAGAGCAGCAGCATAGGAATTCAAAGGGCTCCACAAGAGATGCAAGAAATTTCACCTCTCCCCCAAGCAGTCTTTGGCCATTGCTGAGGCTGCTGATTCAGGACAGCAATTTAATTCTAACTGGGACAGTGATTCTATATAAAAATAGCCCAGAGCATTCACTTCTAAAAAGTATCAGGAGACTTATTCTCAAGATCCCAGCATCCAGCAAACATAAAAAAAAGGGAAAAGGAAGATCCTCACCCCTCCACCTCTTTTTGTGGAGACTGAACTATTTGTGAGCCTCAGGCAAAGTTTCCTATGTCAAGCACACTTTTGCAATCCTTCCCATAGCAGCAGAGAGCATGTGATCACTTGTGCTCACTGAAGTACCTCACTGTGCTTCCCCAACCAGCACTGAAGACAGAGCATGTGAAATACATAAACAAGCACGACCCAAACAAGCATCACAAACCTGCAGAATACACAGCTATGGGATACTTTTTACTGACACCAGGTTGTCCTTAGTGTGCCAGCCTTCCTTTAGGATATTTGAGTAACTTGTACTCCCATCTCTCAGAGAACTGTTGAGAATTAAAAGGCTAACTTAAAATCACTGCTACGTTCACAATGACAGATGTGTGTGCACACGCATGTGTATGAACCATCCAGTTGATAGATGTGCCCCTGGAAGATGCTGTCTATAATAAATGACCAAGCTAACCGATCAAAACCTTGAGATTTAGAGTTAGTCCTTTCATGTGAAAATGTCACTGGAGTTAATATTGCTCCAGCCTTGACTCCTCAACTCTTTCTCATAAGAGATCTACAAAGGAGAGACAGCTGGGCAAAGCAGCACAGAAGATACCAGGAAACTGGTCCAGACATTTTAAAGACAATGACCACTACAAATTTGAGGCTTTGTCACAGAAAGACATGAAAGAAATTGGAAGAAAAGACTACAGCAGGGAAAACAGCAAGACTACTGAGCATTACTGAACCATGATCGCCTTTGCAGCTTTACCAGCTGTTACTGCAGTTTCCACAGGAACAGTGTGGGATCTTTTCTAATTCATTCTAATTCTTGTTACAGACACTGGACTGTAGATTCATCCTTGCAACATGTTCCAGGCTTCCTGTGTTCTTTAAGACAACCACTGAGGTCCCTCAGATCCACATGGTACTTTTACCAATGGGGAAGAAGAGAACAGGCCCTGCATAAAGAAGCGTATCTCCAGACGTGCAGGACATTCATGCATTTAACCTCCATCAGTGTTAATGGAATTGTGAATGTTAATCTTTTGCTCATGAGGTCCACACCACACAGCACCATCTCATCATTTAGCTGCCCACTCCTTTAGCCTACATTTTATGCACGACTTGTTGGAAATACCATGAAATGCAGTAGTAGAGTGGTTCTGCTTGGTTATACCAAAGCTTTGCTAAAAGAGCATTTCACTGTTCACATAAAACCATCAGGAGTTTTGGAAGTGATGATACACACAACCAAAATAACTCTGGTCTACTGCTGCTTTCCAAGGGAATCCAAGGGTCAAGGTACTTTGGATTCAATCTACAAGACACAATAGCACTAACAACTTACACACTTATTTTTCTTCTGACATTTGCTGCCACCACAGTTCAGGCAACCAATGGTGACCTGGAAGTCTGACATTTCCCAGCAGATAAGACCAGCTGGACTACAGCCTCAGGCTCTTCGCTCAACCAGCTGATCTTTCAAATCTAAGAAGTTCCCAGCATGATAAAATCACCATGCTCCATTAAGAACAACAAATATGTGCTTGTTTTCTTTAATAAGCAGTAAAGTACATTAATTATTCAACAAAATTTCAACTTTGGAAAAACAATACATTATTCTCAACTCCTCTTTTGACCTGGACAGAAGGTCAGCATGAAAAGGTGCCTCAGCTGTAGATGGTGACACTGTCCAGTGACAGGTGATGTAGTTGACAAGCAGAACCAGATTAGATAAGTTTTGGTGTTTTGTTCCTGGAGCTAGGAGATATTTACTGACTGTTCACAAGTAACACCACACACATGCATCCTCTGCCTCCTCTGAAAATCCAGGTAATAATTGCCTTGGAAGAACATGTGAAGCCATAATATTCTAAAAGGATCCAAGCCCCTAAAATGAAGGGCTGCCTGTAAAACTGGCACATACTATTAACTCCCACCTTGAGACAGTAAATACTGATACAAACCCAAGGTCTACACAACTTGGATACTGACAATCTCAGACTTCCTAAATTTAGTCTACTACATCCACAGTGTAATAAGGATTTCAACAGGACAACAGATACACTGACTAGAAAGAAGAGGGGAAGAACACAGAAAGAAGATGCAGCTTTTGCAAAGATGGCTAATAGAAATCATTGCCTCTGACAGCTAAGACGAACAGCACAGGCTTCAGACGTACCAAAAATAAATGCAATGCATGCTTCCAGCCTGTAAATTAATTATTCACAGGTGAATAGATACAGAGCTCCTCTGCCTTTCTGTTTCATCTAGTCCCTCCAGCCTCTCCAGCTTCCACAGATATCTTTTCTGTTACAGAAACACAGTTAACACACAAAAATGCAGAAAAGCCAGTGATGTCTCCATTTGGCACATTCTTAGAATTGGGATTCAATGTTAATTCACAGGTACTTATAACCAATTTAAATAATCTTCCCAGCTGATGCTGCAACAGGAAATAGTTACGAAATGAAAGCCTCAGTCATCACTCAAAAACATCACATACCGGGGGGAAGGAGGGGTGTCTGAAAATACCTGTCCTTCACCTCTCAATCTGTTCTGTTCCCTTATACATACACATCCTCTTCCTTCACCCCATCAAACAGATCATTTATCATATTTTATAGAAGCTTAAACTGAGCTTGATACCACCAGGCCACAGATGTTTACAGGCTATTTTTTTTATAAGTTCCACTTTTACTACAAGATTGCTTCAGTTTCTTCACATCGTTAAGAGGAAATTTAACAGGCAACTATTCAGACACTAACAAATAAACCCATCCATCCCCATGGCACATTCCTTAGCACCTACCTTTCCCTGTAGTCATTATCTGCAGCGCTGGCAAGATGCTGGGGAAATGCACTGTGCTCCAGCAGCAGCTCTACAGCCCATGTCTCTCAGCAACTTAACCACCAGCAAGCTCTCCACCCTCCTAAACGACTTCTGTGTGTGACCTAGCACAGGATTGCCACCGCTCCTCCAAAATAAAAGCCTGCTCTGCACTCAGCTGAGTGCCATGTGTCCTCCTGTGCCTGCTTCCTCACAACACTCCCTTCTACATCTCAGTTTAAAATCCAGGAGGCAGCAATATGCTTATTTACAAAGTTGTGTAACAGAATGGGAACAGAGCTCATTTTTTCTGTTTATGCCTTCCACAAAGGATGTACGATCAGTTAATAGTACCCACTCAAATACCACTCTGACATTACTGCTCTTAGCCGCCATGCAGGTGAAGGGGTATTTCCTTGCTTTTTTTATGCCACAGGAATTTTGAGTCAAGGAAACAAATTTTCTATTTCAACTTAAAAACAGTATTCATAGAGAACAAGTCGTAATGGAAATTAAATTGCACAAAGAAGTACACACATCCTCTTCCTTCACCCCATCAAACAGATCATTTATCGTATTTTATAGAAGCTTATACTGAGCTTGATACCACCAGGCTACAGATGTGGTAGCTTCAGAAAAAGCACAGTGCAGCATTTGTGGGTTCGAAACCTCTGTGTGATACAGTCACCCCTCCTTCCAGTCTGTAATTCCAGTGCCTGGATGTGTGTTGACAAATAAACAATATCCCACCCACAGATGCATGGCAATGCTTGGCAAGTGTGAGTGATTTTGCCTCTTTATAATAAATACCAAAATAGCATTTCAGTGACTCTGCTATATTACCAGCAAAACACAGGAATCTAGAATAGTTCCAGCTTCCATCGAATTGCTTCCAAGTTGTCAACTTCATCATAAACAGAATTCATTCAACAAACAGCAGATTTACCTTAAGCAATATCTCAAATACAGAGATCTTGTATTTTCTATTCAAGAGTAACACTGCTTCTTCTTCAGAGGCTTTTAGTAACTGGAATTATCACATCTGCTATTTCAGCATTGTTTTAATTCACCTGCTTACTCTTAGAATGCAAACTCACAAAGGCAACTACCGAAATCGCATCCTCCCCTCATCTGACTCTGTGCAAATATCTGTGGGGTAGAGATCTCAGCCCCAGACTTCTGGTTTTAAGATCTTCTGCTTTGATTTCCTTGCAGCGCAAGACCACTGCCACCTCCACAATCCCTAAATCTTGCTCTCCTCAGCAAAGTCAAAATTCAGCGTAGACAAGAAAGTTCAATCCCCTCCCTACCCACAGGAACCATACTGGCACACCACTGCAGTTTGCGCACACCATTGTAGAAGCGCCTCCCAAAAATTTCATGACATGTAAAAAAAAAAAAAGAGAGAGTTTACATCAAAGAATGTCGTATTATGATATTGCAATGATCAAGAGCATAAAAACCACACCAAAATTAATAGCTTTGGTTTGGGTCATCATTTCCTATCTGTCTGTATCTCTCAGTAGATCACTTATTTTGTTCTTAATCTGTCCTGAAATTCGATTATAAAGTCTTCTGAGTCCAGGTCTGATCCAAAGTCAATTCAAATCCATGGAAAAACTGCATGCTTTATGTTCACGTCCTTCCAGACATAATAGCAAGGGAATTTGTGCAGCGTGAATTTCTTGGAGTCTCTGTTTACATCCAACAGCCTCTCTCTGTATCACATCCAAGTAAAGATCATTGCACAATGCCACACGAAGACAGCAGCTGACTAGCTGGCAATTATTGGCTCTTTCATACTGAAAATGTATTTGTCCCAGGGGAATAAAGCATCTGCATAATTATCAAAAGCAGTTACACAAAAAATAATTAGCTTGCTGAAAGCCCAAAGGGGGAAAAACTATAATTTTTGCTTCAAGAGGCTGACTAATTATATGCCAAACAACAAAACAGAGATGCACTGAGAACCATCGAGAAATTCAACATGGATTTTAACTTCATATTCTAGCTATAAGGGCTACTGGTAGCCTAGCAACAAGCAGCATACTTCAGCATGCCAAAACCTCCCTCTGACTTAATGAAACACCTCAGATTGCAACGCAAACCTCCCCCACCCCACTACACATTTGATTGTTGTATTACTAAACGATAAAAACAAAGCCTAGCCAAAAGAATAATCAAGCAATTCAAGATAAACTTATAGTAATGGACCACAGTATGGAAAGATAAGTGAATATAAAACATAGAAATTATTTTCATAGAGTTTAAATTCACATTCTGATTAGAGTTGATTCATTGGATTTATTCATAGGATCAGAACATTATTTTAAGTACCTTTTCTAGTAGACTAAGATTTCTGTCTGTCTTGGGAACCATTAGTCAAGAAATATTTAACAACTTACAGCACTCACTCATCTCCAAATTACTCCTGATATACAAATAATGCTGCTGCAATTGCTTTCTTTTACTTGCATCCTCAGTGAGCCGGCAGAGGAACCTTATCCCAACAGCAGTCTCAAACTTAAGAGACCAGCTGTAGTCATCATTCTTCTTTGACTAGCTCTTTTGCCATATTCCACCATTTCAGAAGCCACAGTTGGTTTCCCATGTTCTGCCAAGTCAGGTTTGACAACCGCTTTCAAGTCTTGTAATTAGCACAACTCCAGTGTTCCTGGGCCAAGGCCCCATTACGAACAACACTTTAGCCAACAGCTTGCTCTTGGTTACCCACCTGAGCACTACAGATTCACCATATTCACTCGTAAGACCACTTTAACAAAAGTTAGACTTGACCTTTGCTAGTGAGCTGGGAAGTCATGATGCAGCTTCAGCTAACCTTTCCAGTTCAGAGGCATGCATTAACTCTAAACAACAGAAAGCCCTTCCCCAAGGGGCGAAGCGTGTTACTTTTCAGCTAGGTTCATTCTGCAGTTGGTACACACCCCGACATGGGGAGCAGCTCACAGCAGAAAACCCAGCGCGAGGGAGCTGATGCTGCTGCTTCCACAGTGCCATTTTACACTGATGATGCCTTACAGACTGCAGTCTGCGTGAACATTTGCCAGTCTGCCTCCCCAAGCCTCTGGGACACTACTCACACAGCCTGCACAGAGCCAGAAATAATACGCAGAGCTACAGAGAGGAACTAACATGAGCTTTTAGGACACAGTACAACTCCACCATATTGCTTGAAGGCATCTGATCCAGGCCAAACAACGTGAAGGTCAAAGCGTTAGTGTGCGTTCACGCACTTACTACTGTTACAGGCAACGCCTGGTGGCGTTACAATCTAACAGGAGTGGTACCAATGGTAACGGACATCCCCCATAACCAACACTGTACTCTGCCAGACTCAAAGGATTAACAGTTATTTCCTGAGAAAGGTAAATCTTTTGGATGTGCAATATTTATCATCATCCTCTCTGGTGATTCTGACAGCTGCTGAAAGTGTCACCTTTGTTCAAAAGCTGCAGGAGGTGTCAGGGACACAAGAAACCTGACAAACTTCACTTGTCTTTAGGTCATAGTAAACTTGTGACCATGGGTGAAGATAAGCCTCCTCCACTGGCATATAAAACCTCAAAAAGATAAATTAAAGTTGCACAGGGCTATTGACACATTAGATATGGTGGGCACGTATGCTGTGATTGTGCTGTGCTTGAAGGGCAAGGAAGAAGCAGCAAATCAGTCTGAAACCAAAAAAACTGAACCCTCCCCTCAAATTCACAGAAAATATATTATAACTTTCTTATTATTATTTTTACAGATGAGAACTACTTAAAATTAACTTATGCAACTACAGACTTTTCTATTGTTAGGGAAGAGTAAAGAGTTCTTGCAGAACAATGTGAGATCTTGTCCTTTCCACATGTTGCTCTCTTTGACCCCTCAACACTCCTCCACTCTGCCCAACTCCCTTTCCCCCAGGCTACTTTTTGGTCTCAGTGCCCACACAGGAGATTCAACGGAGAAGAAATGCCAACACACACACACTCTAGGGAATCTAGGGATTCCAGTCACAGCGTGACATCAGCAGATCAGGTTAAATAGGGTGAGGAAGACAGAAGCACTTGTGTCTGGAAGCACAAAAAGCCTGTCGATGGAGTCACGGACGTGAAATAGGGTAAAGTCTTGGGCACTGTGTATGCAAGAAAGTTGCATCTTCAAATTCATCAGAAGAGTGACAGAGAAAGAGGTATTAAAAGAAAAAATAATTATCAACGAAGCCTAAAACTAGCAGAGCTAATAAACATCAGTGCTTTACTTGCACTTCTTAACAAAAAAGTTCCTATGGAATCCTTCCTCGTCAATTTTAAAAGACAGTTTGCTTTCTTGGAAAGAGATGGCACTAAGAATTGTCTGCCCAGAGGAGGTCATCCCTTTTGTCCTATCTTGCTGCTTTTGATGTTTTCCACAGTGCCAGCAGCCTTTAATCACATCACAGCATGTGCTAGGATGCTCGGTCCAGAGACCAGAACCACCTCTCAAAAGCCAAGGATTAGCAAGTGGCGTCTATGGTACCGTTCTGGGGCGTGTAGATGCTAAAATGATTGCACAGCTAAAATTCGCATTGCAAATAAATTAACTCTAATTTCTTCAATGAAGTTTATTCTTACATACATCTCATGCATTTCATACTAAATACTCTTCTAATCAGTTGTGACATACCTGATTTTCTACTAAGATCACCTTCATCTGGATTAGAAAAATCCTCTGTAAAGTTAGTTTAAACTTCTCTCCACTTTGGGAAGTGGTGTAGTCACCATCCCCGGAGGCGTTCAAAAAACGTGTAGACGTGACACTTCGGGACATGGTGGTGTTGTGTTGACGGTTGGACTTGACGACCTTAGAGGTCTTTTCCAACCGTAATGATTCTATGATATATTTGGCTAGGGGCACATTAACCTCCAAAGTCTCTCCCCTTCCCACTAGAAAATAAACCCAACAGAAGTCCCACCCACAGTCATCATCCCACCACAGCGTTTGTTTAAAAAGACCATGTAGCAATCAATACATCTCACCACAGAGCACAAGTCTGCCTCCTCAAACCCGAGACAACAGCAACCTACATAGTACAACGATGCATTGTACTGTGCAACTTTGTCTTTTTTGAAAGTCCACTCTATTCCTCTACTAGCAAAACACATATTCTACCTTGGCCTAGCCAAGTAGAAAGCAGAGAAGTTGAATCAGCAGTAGAACTTGTTTCAGTTTGACTTAGGATTTCAGAACAAACACCGGGAGGTTGTAAACCTTCAGATGTTTGCTAAGGGATTAAATATTTACTTCCTCTCCTTTTAAAAAAGTACAAGTACATTTGCTTCTCAACCACACTTTTTTTGCCACCATAAGTCTCATCTGCCTATACAGCCAAATAAGCATTTTAACCCATGCCATCACAGAGGAACCTGTACTAGCTCTTCATCATTCCCAAACGCACAAGAGGATATCACATCACAATTCTGAATAATCCAAAATATAACTTCAGAATTTTCAAATAGGGCAATTTTATTATTTCCTGCAGGGATGAAGTTTACTGTATTTTAAAATGGATATGGCAAGAAGAATGGTACCTAGAAGTGAAAAAGATATTTTTTCCAATTTAAAAGAGCAGAGATCTCTCAGCTCTCGGCTTCTGAGAACATATAGTGGGAAAGACTCGGGACATCACCTCTCCTGGTCTTGGCCTCGTGGAGGGTGAGAGCCTGGCAGGAACCCATAGCAATGAACCCAGGTTCTTCATCTCTGCTCTACTCAGCTGTTGGCAGAAAGACCAACTCCCTCACCAAGAATTCTCTCAAAAAATCTATTCCTAAAAAATAAGTGATACTTACTAAAAACACTTTCTAGCTCATAAGCTTATCTGTAAGAAAAGCAGCAATAAACACTTGTTTTTAAAGTAAGCAAAACACTAGTCTCAGACAAGAAACACAGAATTAAGGCTCTGATAAGGGTCTTCAACTATCAGTCATAAACATATAAAGTACGCAAACTAGGAACTGCAAAATACAATCCCTAAACAACATGAGCTTTACACGGAATACCATTACATTAATATGTACGCTTCCTGTGCTATTTAGGTCATTAAACTGAAAAGGTTTCTTCTCTTAATTATTATTTCTTATGAACAATTTAAAGATACCCATGGACTTGAGAACAGAAGATGTGTTTCCCTAATGAAACTCAAGAAGACGGACAGCTCTAACAACATAATCTGTTCTTGAAACTTACGCTTCGTTCTCCATCTGATACTACTAGGAAGACTCAGCAGATTATCTAAACATCAATTTTATTTGCTGCAAAAGCTATGTGTATATTTCTGAACACTCACTCATATTTGTTTTCCCTAACAGAATGTTTGCTCTGTGTCCATTTGAATGCCTCACCAATTGAAAATTGCTAAAAATGCCAAAAAGAGAATACAAGTACTTCTACTCACCACCTGAACTCTGGATCATGTTTCCAGATTTTTGGACCTCATCGAATTTTGTAAAAATTACATTCAACCTATTTGAGAGTTAAAAAAATACAAAATTAACTGTTGAATTTAATTTTTAGGAATCTTCACACATGCAGAGCACACAGGAAAATCATCCCATTAAATCTTAAATCAGTTAACTACACATCTGTAATAGTTTTTTTGGTTTTCCAAAGATGCTGTGGCATACTTGGGCAAAGGTACAGGATCCACATTAAGTGATATTAAGTGTTTGTAAGACAAAAAAAACCAAACTCTGATCCCAGTAAAAGGTTCAATCGCACACCTCTCAAGCTTTCTAAAGGCACAAAGGGAATAAAAAGCAGCTCAAAAAACAGTGAAGACATAAGGACATTCTCAACTTACCGAGACTGGGGTAATCCTTTTTTACTGAGATCAGCCCTTACACGTTCACCAACATGTCTGTAAATTTCCACAAGGCTGTTTATTGCTGCATCTCTAACCTGAATGTGAGATATGAGAGAAATCAATCATCTTCATCATTTAAATAAATTCCTGCCCTACCTTGGAGAAAAATATTTGCATATTTCTCAGCAACGACAGTTGCCACTATACACGTTACAGGTAGTTCATAAAGGAGCTTCCATCCCTGTGTTTCAGATACTAGCAGTATCAGCAGGTCCAATTTAATTGAAAAGGCAGTCAAGACATCGGATAAAAGGTTTTGTACACAGGGACACACACTTGGCCTTTGCCAAACTCCACCTATTGTGTGCAACAGGTACGTCTAACTGGACCAAAAGAAGAGGACAGACACAAATAGACCTTATATTGATAGTACATTATAAAAAAAAAAAATCTGATTTTTAATGTCATTTTACAAACATGTTTGTGTTGATAACATATGGGAGTAAGGAAGGAGTCATCAGTCACCCAAATCACCATGAATTTTGCATGTCTGCCAAACTGGTTTGCAAGAAAACGCTGAGCACATCCTTTCCTCCACCCAACAGAAGAGTCACAAATCTGTCTAAAGTGTCACCTTTCTGTACTGAACTCCCTTCCTCTATCAGACACAGCAAGCAGAGAAGGTAAACTATCTGCTCTGCCTACAGAAACACCTACAGAGCTGTACACTACTTCTCAGAAGATGGCCTGGTAGCTACCCAAGCACCACACACATCAGGACTAGACATGGGATATTTTGTAGGCACATGCTAGACTCACCTGTAGGTAGGAGTCAAATGGCAGTCACACATGTCCTGCTTCCTAGCCAAAAAAACCCTAACACTTAACTCACACTCATGTCACCCCATTCTCCTGCTCTGCAGCCTTCCCGTTCAGCAGGTCACTGCCAGTGTCCAAACCCCTGGCCTTCACTCCCGCCAGCCCTTACTCAGCAGTCCTGTCTCTTCTCTCTGTCCCTCAGCCCCGTATGCCACCAGGCAGGACTTCTGGGCACAGCTCAGGAGTGTGTCCCTTTGGTGTCCCCAGTTTCTGGGTACACAGACCCTAACCCAGCCTTGCTCTCTGCCTCCGACAGCCAGGGAGGCGGCAGCACCTGCATCTCACACGCCTGCAGCGAGTTTGCCCATCCCAGGGCCCAGGCCCAGACACCGGCAGCGGGAGCACGGCAGTCCGGGCACGCTGACAAACTCTGCCATATCCCCAGCCTGGTGCCGTGCCCCCTCCAGCCACCAACTGCAGAGATCCTCACTGCGTGATCTGGAAGGATCACCTGTGTGCATCACGTTAATCAGAGGTACGGTTGCAGGACTGGGTAAAGCCCATATTGGGTACAGCAGGGAGCCCCTGCTCTCATGCTTGGCTTAGTCTACCACAGCAAAAATCAAACTTTCACAGTAGATATTATTTTTGAGAAAAATAGTCATAGTTTAAATACTGTTGTCATGCCAGGTGCTCACTGGGTTATGCAATTGCGTTACTTGAAAACAACAAAACTACTCTTTCTGAAAAGGACAATAAGGAAACGGCTTCCATGTCCACAACAAAAGGGAAAAACCACTGCACTCGGCCTGGATCTGTGTTTCTCCATCGCCTCTCACCAGGAGAGGGCGGCATTGACCGAGCACCAGGTCTCCCGGAGCCGAGAAGGCACCCGCAGCGCAGCAGCGGCCCGAGGGGAGCCCAGGAGCAGCCCCTGCCCCAGGACAGCCCCTGCCCAGCCAGGAGCCCATCTGACAGCCACTGGTGTCTGATCAGTTGGGGCATGGGCTTTCTGGGGATGAAGAACCAGACCCAGGAGAAGGGGCAAGAGATGAGCCTCATTCCTCCCTGCAGCCGGGATAATGAGCTGTGCCAGGCACATGGAAGAGGCAGTGCAGAGGGAAAGCACGTCCCAGTGCCCTCCCTCACCAACTTTCTGATTCATTCAACAGCTCACCGATGGCAGGACCAACACGTCTGTTTGTGCAACAAGCCCAAGTTCTAAACCCAGTATCTCCTCGAAGAGTAACAGCTTGCTCAGTCACAGCTCAGAACTACAAAGCCTTCCAAGCACTAAACTTCCTTAGCAACTTCTTGGGATAACAGGTTTATCCTCCTGCATCAGCACAACTAGCAAGGGAAGGCTGCTTCGCACTCAGTCCTCCTCTTCAGCAGGGGAGGCCCTGACAGCCATGGGAATCTGGCCAACTCCCCAGAGCCAGTGTAAACCCACCCCCCAGTTGGCTGCTCTACGCTTCCTTCCAGCTGAACACCAGCTCCAGACCTGGATCACACACATGCCATCCATGCTGGGAGGGCAAAAGGGATATTCAAAACCTGTTAGTACACATTACATGATGTAAGTTTGAACCCTGCTTCCCCACTCCCTTCTTCTCACTAACCTCACATATTTGCATCTCATTTCAGATTAGGTCCTGCCCAGGGTAGGACAGAAACCACAAAGAAGTGATGGGTTTTTTTTTTTTCAGCATTTATTTTCATCACCAATTTAATGTTCCTATACAGTCTGCCTTCCCTCTCCACCCCTTATTCAGAATCTCCTTGTACAACTTCCAGCAGTGCACACCGCCAGCCTGTCAAACTGGTCCCATTTGCCCTCCCTGCCCAGATTGGTTCTTCTCTGAAGGCAGAAGGGTGCTGCACAGAGCCCAGAAGTGCCTCTGCAGCCTCCCCTGCATTTTAGGCTGTCAGACACAGGAGTAATTGATATGCTGGTTTACGCACACTTCAAATCACACCTCTTGGAAACCAGCTCTTCATGAACAGCATTGCACAGAGTTCACCACCAGCAGCACAATTAGTTCACCAGTCAGAACGCAGAGCCCCCCGTACCAACAAAACAAACAGCACAACCTTTAGGTGTGACTCACAGCAAAAGCTTACCTGGCTGTTTGGATCTCCAAGTAAGTTACATATATGTGGCACTATTTTACTCAGTGTTAAACTCTGAGCTCCAGATCTGGGAAAAAGAGAACAAAGGAGCACCGGTGTCAATCACAGAGCAGGCTCATGTACATAACACACGTTTGCAGGAGGTTGTGACTTACGCATTGAGTGTTGCAATAAGGCAGAGGCAAATCCCTTCTCTCGTCCGGAAATTCTTATGTTTGAATCCTCCTAGCATCCTGTCCCACACATACTGTGGAAGACAGACAATAAGGTGAGACAGGAAAAAAAGGAGGTGAGGAAAGACATTCTTTCTTCCAGTAACCATACACCATAACATCTCCAGAACTTAAATACAAGCTTTTATTTACATCCATCCAAGCAGAACAGGACAAGAAGCAGAAAGACACTTTTAGATCTGACTAATTCTTTGTTTTGTGCTGACTTCACAGTAACTCCCCAGTAGCTAACAATACTTTTACTTACAGAAAGCAACTACCTTCCAAAAATCCAGAACAACAATGACATCCACCCATCCCATCCTTGGGAAATCCACTGACACTCACACTCCCATGCGTATCCTGACATTGCATTCTCAAGCGAATCAAATCTGTCATAACAAGGTGCAGGGAGATGAAGTCATTTCAGACAGAGACACAGGAGAAAACCCTCTGACAGAAAAAAGTTCTCCTTCTTAAGCAGCCAGTCACTCCCTCATGCTGCAAAGGGCTGTCGAGCATACCTGAGGGTTGGCAGCTTGCTCCATGATTTTTAGCAGCAAGGTCTGATCCTGCTCCCTCACCGAGTCCTTAGAGTCTCCCAGCCTATCAAGTAAACTTGGCAGCACTGAGGAAAGAAAACAGGAACATCCAAATGCCTCAGAAGGAAACTATGACAGTGGCACAGCCTCTCTGCTCTCCCCTTGTCCGATGGAGGGGTCAGCCCTCCTGCCCTTCAGCAGAGCCTGAAACTACCAAGAGCCTCCCAAGCGCTCTCCTGAGGAGAAAAAAGGCTTCATGTACAGCAGCCAGAGCAGATCCCACCAGACTGATGGAGACGTCCCCATCACTCGCACACAGATCCCTTACCTGTGCCAATCTGGGCCTTGAAGCGATCTTGCAAGCGGGACACTAGCGCAGAAAGGATGTCAATCCCCAGGAGAACCACCTGCAAGCACAGGACAGATGGCATTTTAGCGTGCAGTCCATCTCCAGCCTCCGCGGACGCATGCGAGTGACGGGAGCAAAGGCACACGCTCCCCTGGGAGCAGGCCCCCTTCCCACCCACGCCACCAGCACTGCATTCGTCTGCTCCAGGGCAGTGCTCGCTCAGGTAACAGGGGTGCACAGATACACACAACCCTTCCTCGCATGGCATCTGATGAGCTGAGTGGTTTACGAATAGAAAAGCCTCCAAATTATTGCTCTCTGTGACAATTACAAGCCAAAATCCACTGCCAAGAACTTGACAGAGCCAACAACAGTAATTGCCACTCGATGCTAAAATCATACATATTTAGGTACAATGGACACATGCCATATGCATAACAATTTCATTATTTGCTGTAACTAACATTTTTAATTAACTGCAATTATTATGCTTATAATTAGAAAATGGTGTGCACTAACAGCTGCTTAATTATTCATTTGCAGAAATTAAACTCAATGCTTTCATGACACAATGGAAACCTGGGGAAAGGTGCTTTGAGAGAAGCCTCAGGACAGGCTGCAGATCGGCAACCCCGCTCTGATTAAGTGCATTTAATGACAGCACAGAAAACACACCGTGTATTCAATACACCGCCCGGCTGGGCGCTAAATCCTTGGCAAGACCCTACGGATGATGACAGTTCTGGTACGGGACAGCTCTCCCTCAGTCTTCGGCGAGGCGCTGAGGTTCGTAATCCCGGAAAGCGTTGCAGCCGGCTGTCGCGGCGGTGTCACCGGGGCTGTCGCGGCGCACCCCTCCCCGCACACCCGCACGGTGCGCTCCCCGCACATCCCCAAGTACGCACGCGGCTGCTGGCGGGACGGCCGGCAGGGGGCGCTCTCCGGCGCGGCCACCGCCCGGCGCGGCCGGCCAGCCCCCTATGCAAATAACCGCCCGCCTGGCGCAGAGCACTCTGGGTAGCGCCGCCACAGCCGACAAAAAGGCTTAAACCGGAGCCGGGGGGGAGAAGGGAACCGCCGCTCTCCATGCCGGGCCCCAGCGCAGCGCGCCCCCGAGCCGGGCGGCGGGGGAGCGGGTGCGGCGGAGCGGCGCCCCTCGCCCGGACCTAGGTCGCGGTTGGCTTTCCCCTAGCAGCGGCGCGGAGGAACATTTCCTCCAACCGTCCTTATCTGGGGGTTGCGCGGCTGCTCTATGAACGCATGGTGAGGGCAGCACTGCTAACGCCTTGAACAACACGCACAGCGCCCGCTCCGCGCGCGGCGCAATTTTTGGAACCTCGCACCGCGGCTCGTGCCCGGCGCGTTCCCAACAAAGGCCGATTCCTGCGGTTGCCGTGAGCCCGTCCGCCCTGAGCTGCGTTCAGCCCCGCGCCCGGCCGCCGCTCCCCTCCTTTCCCTAGTTGCCGTGGGTTCTGCGACCGCCACCCGCCGCAACCCAGCAGCACTCCGGACCCCGCCGGCCTGTGCGTTTAACCCTCCCGCGGCTGCGCCTGCTCCGCACACCGGCGCCCCCGCACACCGGCGCCCCCCCGTCCACAACCCGCCTTCCACCCTCAGCCGCTCGCGAGGATTCCCTGCAAACCCAGCTCTACAGCAGCAAGGGAGCCACGAACAGCATGCAAACAGCTTACTCCGTGTCAAGTCTCCTAATAAAGAGAAACTTCCCAATACAAGCACCTGGATCCCAACTTCTCCCCGCATACCGCTTTACCTCACAGAATGGTTTGGGTTGGAAGGGACCTTTAAAGGCCATCCAGTCCAACCCCCCTGCAAGGAGCAGGGACATCTCCAACCAGATCAGGTTGCTCAGAGCCCCGTCCAACCTGGCCTGGAATGCTTCCAGGGATGGGGCATCCACCACCACTCTGGGCAACCTCTGCCAGTGTTCCACCACCCTCAGTGTAAAAAAAAAAAAAAGTATTCCTTTTATCTAGTCTAAATCTACCTCCTTCTATTTTAAAACCATTACCCCTTGTCCTGTCACAACAGGCCCTGCTAAAGAGTTTCTCCCCATCTTTCTTACAAGCCCCCTTTAGGTACTGGAAGGCCAAGTAGAGAAGTATCTTCTCCAAACAGCTCCTGCAGTTTTCTCCCATCACAGTAACAGATCCTTCAACCACATCATTTTTTTTTTTTGTCAACATCATTTGCAGCACGCCGACAAAATCTAGAATCTATTCCTATGCCAAAGGAGAATTTTCCTCATGCTTTTATAAGCCGTGTTTCATTTTCACATTCATCTTGCACACTGGATTTAATCTACCATTGACAAATGCTCAGCCAGCTGCCTTCAGCCCTGTCCCTGCCAGCTCACGCTGCTCCCCCTGGCCAGGATGCAGCAGCAGGGCCCCAGCAAGAGGACAGGCTTCAGGTCCTCTTCAGCCAAGAGATGCTTTTAAGAAAAGTTACTGTGACTCTGAACACCGGTCACCACTCACAGCCATCTGATCAGAGTCCCATCACAGCAGCATCCTGCACAGAGCAGTGTGCTGCCTGCAATTACAGAGGTGTGCCCGGGGATAAATCTGATCCCAGGAGAGGAAGAGATCCATCTCTTCTTCAAACTGCCTGCAAGCCAGAAAGAGCGAGGGGAACTCATCACTCAAACATTAAAAGGGAACACGCGCCATGCAAACACAGCCTGTTACCCTGGGGTTCGCCCCCAGGATCAGACAGGGAGGATGAGCTAAGCTTCTCAAGACTTTTTGCTCTTGTGCTTATAGGCATGGAGAGCTAATTAGTACAGTGATTACAGTGGTGGCTTGGAGAGCTCTTGAGGAAAAAGCCACCGGGGGTGAGCAGGTTATTCCCTTCCACATTGGATTCATTTATCAACCCTGATGTGCCACCTGCCTCTCAAACTGCTGAAGGTCAGAGGTGGAACGTTGAAACTGTGTATGGATTGAGATCCAACAGATCCATAACAGAGACAAATAACAAAACCCAGGGCATGAAGGGCAAATGAACGAAGAATGAATTTCATTCCAGCCCTTGTTGCATGATTCCATGCCCATGACTGCACTGAAGAGCCCACCCCAGCTTACCGCTGAAGCAGTTACGCGGGCTGTGCCTGATAACACATACACACAGCGACAACCAGGAGGAACGGCAGGAGCAGAGACCCTCACACAGCGCCAGAGCAGCAACCGGCCCTGTCAGCAGCCACCCCATTGCTGCGATCTTGCAGCACGCCCCTCCCCAGGGAAGTCAGCCAGCAGGCACCAGTCCACAAAGAGGCACAGGAAGGGCAGCTCCCCATCCAAAATTCCAGATAATGCTGCAGTGCTGATAACTACAGAGCTATTCCAGGCCTTTACATCAGCACAGGTCTTGCTTCATGCTCCAAGCAAGGCAGAACTCAACTCACCAGTGTGTCTAGTAGCACAGAGGTCCCCAGCCCTCAACCAAGAAAATACCGGGTCAGCAGCTGCTGCTTTTAGCCCCCTACTTCATACAGGCCCCAGAAAGTGATCTCAGGTCTCCCAAATCCACTGCACACACACACGCAGTGGCACAGCCCTAGGTGTGCGGCTCTGTCACTTTGCTTATTTGACTCCCCAGGTTTCTCAAGACAGTCAATAAAGCAATTTGTGCCATCCAGTATTCGGCTCAGTTGGCATCTGCTGCTGCTTTGTAATGTCTCAGAGCACTTTCTGCAGGCACTAAGGGCTGTCAGCAAGCCCTTCTCCTGCCTCCCTCCAACTGCCAGGTCTCAAGGCACCATCATCCCCAGTAAACGAGGCTCTTGTTAGTTCCCAGGACGCAATAAAGCCTTTCCCAAGACAGAAATTATTTTTTTTTTTTCTTTTAAGAGGTCATCAAAAACTTACTTCAAAGAACCTGTCCTTTCATACCTGGGTGGTGTTGACAGGCCTGCAGGCAGCTCCACGTACCAGACAGCCTACCATCAGCTGCTCTAACAGTAAATGCTCACCGAGCATGGCAGATAAATAAATGCATCCAACACAGCTTAAAACAAGACACACCTAAACACACTCCCAGAAAAGGGCAAGAAAGCAAGCTGCACCATCCAGCACCAGCTGATCCAGCACAAAGTGACCACAGTGAATCACAGCCTCGGGCTACTCCGACAGCCTGCACTAACACGGCAGCTCTGACTGCAGCAGGGAAGAGAGGAGCCCTTTCCCCCACTCTCCACACCACGCACAGCAGACACGGTGGCTGCTGCACAAACCCCTATTCCACGTCTCTTGCAGGGAATCAGCGATGGACTGAGCAGCACATCCCCACAGGCTGGTTTCACTCTGCTGGCTTCCTGCTGGACCTTCCACAGCTGGCAGCTTGGGACCCAAATGGGATGCTGGAGATACAGTTTCTATTCCAGCCGTGTCACCAGCTTGCTTCAAGCTCAGTTTCCTCATCTCCAGCACTGTGGTGACATAGCTGGGCTATTTCACTTTGGAGTCTGTCCATGAAGTCTTCCTTGGAGGAGGGAAGGGAGGTGGAGGACAGACTTCTAAATCTCAACACAAAAAAACATTGTAAGATAATTCAATCAGGTTTTTTTTTTTTTAACATTTACTTAGATAATCTTTTGGATTCATAAACAAAGACATGGAGAAGCACTTGCACGCTTTAAGTAAACTTCATACATTTGTGAAAAAGGAGAACACTTCAGATTACACATTGAGAAGCTTACGACAGGCACCGATGTCCCACATCACTGCCTGATTCCTAGTGCTAATCAGTCAGACACGGAGCAGTTCTAGTTCCTCAAGACACGAGACATCCACCACAACTGAACTGGGCACCCAAGACCAAGCAAGAACTAAAGTTAGTGACACTTGCAAATCTAGTTTTGAAGTCAGGTATGTATTTTGGATCAGTGCAGTAGTAATAAAACTCCTGGCAGACAGAGAAACATGAAATTAGCTTATGAAATACTGACTGCTGTGTTCCACCTGCACACAAGTATAACCATATCAGCCCTGGAGGAGCCCATCTCCCCCTGCCGTTCCAGCAGCTAGCGTTGCATGTTTCAAGGCAGGATCACATCTGCACTGGCAACACGAGTGCACCGCCCCAGCACAACGATCCCAGTACAGGCACAGGTTGTATGAGCTATTCTGTATAATACAATTTGCAAAGCCAACACCAGCAAACCAGAAGGCAGCAACAGTAGCACAACTGGTTTTACTGGCATGACTATAAGCTGTGGTCAGAAAGCTGAACAGGGGGAAGAGGCCAGTTATTCCTGGATTCTTTCTCCAGATCCATGAGATTCCATCCATTCTGTGACAGACACTACCTTCAAAATCCACAAACCATTTTGGATACTGGGTCATTGATTTGCTATTCAGTTCAGCAATGCCTTGAAAAACCCTGGGAATTTAATTTCATTGTGACTTTTCTTCTGGTTTAAGATACTGATCAGAGTCCAGACAGCTGCTTTGGATTTAGAAGAATGGGGGAAAAAGCTACAGAAATTTTTCAGAGGTTTTTTTTCTGCACTCCTATACTATACAGCTGATCAGACTTATTCTGCCCAGAACAGGGAATTACACTAGACAACACTGGATCAAACAGACAGTACCTATGGCTGACAACAGTCACAGCGGGTCAGGAACATCCCTGCTGAAGCACTCTGTCCTTCCCTAGCAGGGAGGCCAGATCCTGTACACTGGAAAATATCAGCACCGAGGGGCTCCTTACAGCACAGCACGCAGCTGGTCAGCAAATCAGGCTAGCAGCACACTTAACAGACCTGGCAGGATTTAAACTATACAACAGCTTTCATTTCTATATCCCTTTTCCCGGTCTCTCTTATCTCATGTTTGAAGGCCTTTTCTCCTCTCTAGATATACTGCTGGGAAATGCCTCACTTCCTTCTCTTCTGTGAAGGCATCCCCTGCTGCCCATGAAGATGGCCCATGACAACAGCCCTCTCTAAAGGCAGCAAAGCCCAGGCTGCTCACGCTGCCTCTGCCACATCACCATCTCAAAGGTAAATTCAGGAGGTATTGACTGCATATCTCCACCCAGACAGGTTCCCAGATAGCCACTACTTGTAGTCTCTCCTTAGTCCTAGGCTCTGCTCAACATCATCCTGCACATTATCTTCCCTACACCTCCATGCCAACACCAGCCTGTGCTCCTGTGACAGTACTGACCCTGCAGGTCCATTGAGTCTCCTTTCCTTACTGTGATGACAGCCAGTACTATCACAGAGTCCCCACAACACAGTCCCAAATATCTGAGCCTCTGGCAAGCACCTCGCTTGTACACTACAAGGAGCAACACAACTTCCTACAGGTCTTCTGGGACTGGAGTAGCAGGGAGAAGTGCAATCAGCCTATGTCTTAATCCTACCGCTGCTCCAACATTAACACAGAGCTCAGAGCACATCTCAGCACTCGAACTGTAAAAAACTATCAAGAAGCAGCATCTATGAATCAAGAACCACTGCACACCCCAAAATTCAGGGCATCAGCTTATTCAATGCCAGCTTACCCAAACTGCAATGGTGCAGCACTGTGGGACAGTGATTGAGGACAGTAAAGCCAGTGACTGCCTGCCAGGGCTTAGCGCTGGACTGATGGAAACGGCTGAACCAAAACATCCAATGAAACCACCAGCACTTGTAAAATGAGCACAAACCTGCTCATTGAAAGTTCTCCTTCATTTACAGACCTGGGAACAGAGGAGCAACCAGTAAATAATGCATAGCTCTAGAGTGAAATAAATCCCAGCACAACTAAGGTCATTTAAATGTTTGGAGGTATTAAGAAAAAGTTGTCAGAAATGATCGCTACACAGATGTATTTTTACAACTACTGTTAAGACACAAGAGCACCTTTCTTATGCAAAAGCAAAAAAAAAACCCTAAGAACTACTTTCTGGATCCACTAAAAAAAAAAAAACAACCAACAAAAATCCAGTTGTGTCCTGATGTAAGAGCTAGAGACTTGGTATAACACATGAGAAACCCAAAACAATTCAAGCAAACGTACCACAGAGCGAGAAGTTATCACTACAGAAATCACACCAAAAATAGGGAGATGCTTAAAAGAATACAATCATTCTGAAATGTGGACATCTGCTTCAAGAAGAGCTGAGAAGTACTGTCCTAGCTAAAGCAGCAGAGTGGGTCAGCCCACAGCCAGGCTGCTCCCTGCCCTGCCTCTGCTCAGTGGAATTGAATGGGTGAGTTCCCAAAAGTAACAAATTCACCCTCTTTTACAAAGATTCTGCATTGGTCCTTGAGTGGTTGCACAGAACGATGACAAGAAGGTGCAGCATGTAACCACTGGGCTCTGCCCGAAAGACACAGAGGGAATCATAAGTTGCAGAGTCACTGCTGTGGAGCACAGGTGGCTTTTCCAGCCTGAGTCAGGTCAGAGCTCCAGACAGCACAGCAGGTAAATCACTACTGACACAAACTACAGTCCGTGCTCAGTCTCCAGGGAAGCAGCACTCACGGTAACACATCAGGAGATCTTGCAGTTGAAGGCAGAGTCCCAGTTTAAAAACCACACTCTCCTGTCTCAATCACTCCAAACATTGCTGAAAACCAGCAGCAGCAAACATTGTTTCAGGAAGGTAGTCCTGTTTCTGCAGCACCTTACAGGTATGGATATCTGCATGGGAACACTCAATGCTTAGTGTCTTCACATAAAACATCAAAACAAATACCTGCACTATCAACTGCCTTTGGTTCCTCACCACAAAGTAGTTAAATATCTTCATCACAAACACTGCCACTATTCTGTATATTTCCATTGCCCCCAGCTGAACACTTACAGCCAGGTCCTCAGCCAGTATGGAAACACTGATGTAGCTCTGTGAGCACCGATGAGATCACGCCCGCGTGCGTCAGCTGGGGATCAGGCCCACCACAGCCCTGAACGAGCTCGCAGCTTTGGTGACAAGTTGCATCTCAGGAGCTCAAGGCAAAATGAAGTATCACACAATGAGTGCTAGGATCTCTCTTACAGAAAAGCAACAAGAATGTGTCAGGGAAAGGAAAAAAAAAAAAATCATTGTAATGCCCTGCTTTGTTTGTCATGGAAAAACTGAAAGCCTTTATTATGGCAACTAGTAAATTGCTAGTGTAGCTCTGTGCCTTGTTAACAGACCAGGTCAGTTTACCTAATACAAGTGTTTTCCCCTCCATTAGAGGCAAAAGCCTGCTACAGTACACAGAGGAAGCAAGAAATCACACTGGCAATCTGCCTTTAGGCAGAACCACATTAGCTGGGGCACCTCAAAGCTCCCAGCACAGAAGCACTGACCCCGACGCCACCTCTAACACCTACAGGAATAGAAAGTGCTCGGCACGTTTTAAAATTGAAACACAAGTGCTTCTGAGGGTTTAGACAGCATCTGGAAAAAACAAGGCAAACCCGCAGCCTAGCAGATAATCACCCACAGTCCTCTCTTGCTCCCTCAGGGCTGAAGAGTAGCGAGAGTTGTAAGGATGCTCAAATATCCAACTGCCCTCCTTGACCGCTAGCTCCCATGCTTCTGAACACCTGCACTTCCAGATTGCACTGTTTAATGTAAGGTTTTATGAGGAACAGCAATCCTGCAAAGCAGCGATGAGAGGCCGCACGGACAGCCTCGTGAGGACACCAAACAGGTGCAAACACAGCCAAGACCAACCAGCTGCTGGTAACGTGAACAAAAAAGCTGGGGATCTCTCAGGGAGGATGAGCAGCTACTGTGGTGAGGAGTCAACAGAAGCTTGAGTAGGGCAGAGGGTAGTTACCAGATGCTGACATCTCTTGCTAGATCACAGCTAATGAAGCTTTTTCCTTGCCTTGTTTGGGAAGAAAATAGCATATGCAATTAAGGGCGCAATAGCATTTTCAGCAGCCACAGCCTTTGCAAAACTCTGGAAACACCCTAAGACCTGAAGCTTCCACAGCAGCTCCCAGCCCTGCACAGTCAGATGCCTGCTCAGCATCTACCATACATTCCTACACCCTTGAGAAGAGTCTCCAGACACAATCCACATCAGCCTAATAGTACAAAAAAGAAGAACTCCTCTGAAGAAAGGAGAAGAAAGGTTCAAGGTGCCTTTGTTAACTGCAGGAAGAAAAACAATAGCCCAAGTAAGGGAAGAGATGGATGCCAGGTAGAGAAAGGAGCCTCACATGACAGCAGGGAATGCTTCCTCCAATGGAGGAAAGCATCACTTCAGCAGGAATCCTGTTCCTGCAAAGCTGCTTCTTTAGCCCACTGGAGTCTTTTCACCCAGAGGAGGCTGTGAGAGCTGAAGCTCTGACCAACCACCCACATGGAAAGTCTTTAACAACCTCTTAAACACAAGGCCAATAGCTTCCACATCCTGCCTAAATTCCAGCTTTGGTAATTACAAAATCTCTACCTGGAATTCTCCTTCCATTTCCGCCTGAAGAATCCTTTCTTCACTTTCCATTGCTAAGAACTGCTGGAAAGCGCTGCTAGCACTACAGTGCTCTAACAGCCAAGCACAGAAGCAACGGATTTTATAGCTCCCAATGAGCCTGAAAAGTTCAACTATTTAGAAAGAACAGCACTAAGTACTATGCTGGAGAGTGCAGCTGGAAGAATGGGTGAAAGTCAGACTACACTTAACCACAGAAAGTGAGAGCCTGCTTATGTTGTTCTCACCTGCCACCATAAGACAATATAAATTTGCAGCCAAAGAAAATCACCTCTCAGTGCAGACACGCGCATAGAGTGAGGCTGGGACACAGCTGGCTGTCCCAGCAGCAAACACAGCAGTTCAAACTAGAGAATCCAAGCAAAGCTCTCCATTAAAAAAAAACCACAAAAAAACAAACCCTCTTTCAGCATGCCCTGCAGACCTTCGGGGAAGTTTTACGTATGACAGGCCCAACAAGTGCTTTTCATAATTCAGGGACAGCTCTTCCAGGGCACAGCACCACAAGAAGAGATTATTTCAAAGCCTCGTGTGACAAAACTAAAATTCAGGGTTTCAAGAGATTTCAGAACCAAGTGGGACCCTGATAAATGGAGAGTCAAATCTGCTGAGAAGCACAAAGAAACAAGGCTCTGGGACTATGCAGCATCATCTTAGAGTACAGAGAATCTCTCAACATGTGCTGCCTTTCTCTGCTGGACCTACACCTTCTGCTGCCCTCCCCTTCGGGCTGGTGTAGCTGCAGTGACCCATGCAGTGCTGGCAAGCACTACCCTAAAGGAAGTCTTCAGCAGTACGTCACAAGGTCTTCCTCCACAAATCAGCCTTGGAGAGGAGCAACTGCATTTCAAACACCTTTCTGACCCATTCAGGAAAGCCCAGAGGATGACCCTTAGAGGCATGGGTTAAAACACTTCTCAGTCTCTCCTACACCAGTGAGGGGTGCACCTGAGCTAGATCTAAGCCAGCATCCACAGCACACACAAGACCTAGCACAGCCCATACAGCAAATGTGATGTTTCTCACAGCTTGCTATTCAGTGCTGTCAAGACAGATCAGTGAAGACCGAGAGCTACTAGTTTAAGCAGTTGACAGTATCAGTTTCTGCTTTTATCATTCTCTTAGTCCCTCCCAAGATATAGCTAAAAGTTGTTTTTCAATGCATATCAACCAACTTAGAGGGAAGCTTCCAGGTTTATTATCAGTGCTATACCAGTGACACCAGCTGAAACCAGAACCACAGAAAAACAAGTACCACAGAAACACCGAAAGGGACAGTCCTAGTCCTGTCCTGCTCACCCCAACATGCCTATGCAGGCAGAACCAGACCTCACACTAGCAGATACGCACCAGTGCCCATCTGCAACCTGGGTGGTTGTCACCATGCACTCTCTGCCTGAGCTGCTGTGTCATGCTGCAAGGGACCAGGGACATTCAACTGAGAAGTGACACAACTGGCCCAGGTCTAGCACCCTGCAGACCTCCTTACACAGCTTCTGGCTCAGCAGCTCCAACCAGTCTGTAACCCACACAAGCCTCTTGCAACTATGGCTCTCTTACAGTCAGCTCTTAGCATAGTTTTGATCATTTCATGCATTATTTTTCATATCTTTTAACTTCTGGCAAGTAGAAGTCTTCCAAGAATTTTATCTATCCTGTCTAGGAAATAGCAATCATAATGACAATAGATTCTGATTCTGCCCACTTAAAAGCTAATTTGAGGGCAATGCTTTCCACACGTTCCAGAACTAAACCCCACATGCCACTTGACATACAGGAAATAAGCATTATTGTCCTTCCTAAACACGTTCCTCTCCTCAATTCCTTTTGACTTGCACATCTGTCCCTTTGCCTTTTTGGCCATCATCATTGAGATCTGAAGCAACAGCTGAAGCATCGCTCTACTAAGCTCTCACGAGAGAATAAAACATCTGTTTTCCTCCCTCTGACTGAAAACAGACGCCTTGTTAGTTGTTTCTAACAGATACTCAATTATACAACAGCATAGTGAAGCACAATGCATCTAAATTAGGGCACACCCTTGGGCCACACTGGTGCATTGCACATGGTCAGAAACCAGAAAAGGTTTTGCAACCTTGGGCAACTATCCACAAGTACCTAGGGTCTGGAGACATCCACACGCAGGCACAGATAGACATCTTGCCTTGGCACTTAGAGGTTGCAGATATCTGAAGAGCTGCTCTGGAGCAGAACACGTGCACCAAATGCTACGCACTTCCACTGCAGTTCAGCTGTGTACTTGTTGCTTTCCCAACAAGCTGTCCAGAAAATGTAATTCCATATATATAACACTTCACATCATCCCCTCAACCTGATATTCCAGGTCTGAAATGGGTGACAGTCATCATCACAGAACAGCTATTCAACAAAATCTGCCTGGAAGGAGTTATACTGGCTACTGCAGTCCTGTTGGAAACCCACTGCTACACAAAACTCACAACTGGCACTGGTGGAAGCCCAGCCATAGGCAGATTTAGGTGAGCAGCCTGGCAATAGCTGGTTCAAGACCCAACCCAAGACACAAGGGTGGGCTGACACTGCTAAGGCTCAGCTCAGCCAGTACTCATGCTGTGTCTGTTCCTGTGGCTGAAGGACTCCAGTCTCCAGAGCTGTTAAACTGCTGAAAAAACTCCACAGAAAACCAAAGAAAAAGACAAAAACCAAAACACAACACAAAAACATCTCAAGGGAAGAGAAGGAAATTCTTCATCCTGCATTGCTTGAAGGAGCGTCCCGGTTTCAGCAGCGAAACCTCCACAAGGAGCCAGCATCATCTTAAGGGATAAAAAACAAGCCATCCAAGCAGCTGATAGCACAAGCAGAAAAACAATCGGTAAATTACAGGGACAAACCACATACATTTTGGCTTCTACATCCAAGACATTTAAGCAAGTCAGGCAAATAGTTCCTATCAATGCTCTAGTGCCACAGCTACACACAAACAAGCATCCCTCTTGTCAGAGGCTTCCACAAAATCTTGTGAACTCATACAAGAAAGGATTTAATTAAATGTTCAATTAAATAATTAGCTCTTGGATTAATTATCTTAAATGTAAATCTTAAACTGAAATACATCAGAGGAACAGAAGCTATAAATGTAATACAAGCAGCCACTCAGTTCAGTGCAGGCCACACAAACAGCTGACACCCTGGGAAAGCGCAGCCAGATGAAGCAGGTACCTCCTGGACAGGCTCTACTCATTTTGCAATGTTTTTACCACGTTCTTCTCTCCTTCACAACTCCCATCCCTATTTTGAACACAACAAAGAGTAAGCCAAATCAAGTGTTTAAATAACCATTTTGATCGTGATTTTAGATGATCAGTTGCCTTGCTTTGCAATTCAGTTATTTTCTCAAAGAGGTTTGTTCTCACTGGACACTTGTTAACAGGAACAGCCTTCTAACTTCCTGCTGAACAGGATATACTATATATTTATGCAAGCAGTTAATCGCACAGTATAACTTTACAAAAATGCAAAAACTTAAGAATCTGAATATAGCTTAATAAAAGAAGCTGGGCCATGCTTCAGGTGGAAGGAAAGTTTTTTCCACCACAGCGCTGCAGAAACTTGAAGCAACTTTGACGAATAAATGCAACCTCCTGGATGCAAGTTACATTTCACCTCAGAAGGTGAAGGGAACAACGACGTCACATTTTTTTGACAAATTGTTCCTTCTAAAAAGACCTGTTGATTTTTAACTATTGAAATCTAGAAATATTTGTAATTTGCCAAGTAAGAGACAGAAGATACTCAAGAGACTCAGCTGTCCCCTGTCATCACAGGCAAGTTCAAAGGTGTATTTTTTGGTTGTTTATTTCTAAGATTTTAAGTGAGGCTTGATAGAATTTTCTAAAACACAAATTAGGTGCCAGCTCAAACTGAAATCAGTAGTACCCAGTGGCACTGACACCTCTAAAAATGTGCCCTTCACCTCTTTGAAACCTCTTCATTCTACGCTCTCTCTTATCTTTTTATTCATACAGGTTGGAAGTTATGCAAGACTTCCTGCTCCTGTAACTTCAGAAGTGGTTTATTGACTTTGATGCAACTGTTCCAAACTAAAGTGTCCCATCAGTATTAAGAAATATTTTATGCAGAAAGGAAAGCATGGTAATTCTCAGAACCAAAATCTCATGCCTTGTGAATTCCGAAGCAAGACAAACACAATGCTGGACAAGACACTGTGCCATTGTTAACCTGACACAAAAAGGATGCTGCATTGTTTCCCCCCATCCAGACTTACTGCACATTCTGTATGGAGTTAAAAGACACAATAGCTCTCTAAACTTTAGCACGAGGATAGGGCTCACCAATAAAATCAGGTTAGAAGGGGTCTCCAAAGGCCTACTAGTTCAACATCATTCACACTCCACTGCTCAAAATTAGATCAAGTTGGTCAAATTTCTACAAAGCATTGGATTTTTTTGTTTATTTATCTAGTAGGTTTTGTTTAACTTGACATCATCTGATAAAAGTAAAAAGTTCAAAGTCACACACAGTGACAGGCTCCAATTACTACTCCTCTGTTAGTTTGCATCAACAGCACCTTTGTTCAGGAAGGACAGATTGCTGCTGGCAAGTCTCTTGCAGTCTGTGGCACAGGAACTATTTCAGAAGAGTAGGAGATCGAGTTTCACAGATAGTAACCATGTCAGACTAGAAGACATCATTTAGAGAAAGAGGAGCTAAGATATGGCGATGCCCAAGGATAACACTAAGAAACAAAACATGCTTTCCTGATAACACTGCTTGCGGTGCAGGTTAGAGATCAAGTGGCTGCTTTTTCTTCAGCACAGACTTTGTAAGAAAAGCCAAGCAGATTAGTTGCTAAATCTTCCACAAAACGACTACCAACTGATTAGGAAGTGGATCCAGCTACAGTTAGGTCTCTTGCCCTTCGTTTTTTTCCTCCTGTAGGTTAATAGCACTTTCCCACATCCTAGCAAGATAGGAAATACAAACTAGTGTTTTTCAAGAGCTTTCATATCCTCACTTGGAACTACAGAGCATTATTACTATCATAAACTTGTCACACTGAGGTCTAGTAGTACTGACTGTATGTTGGAAAGAAGCACTATTTGGCTACTTCATACACATCTGCCTGCAGTGTTGGGCCTGTGCCAGCATGCAGTTCCAGTTACAAAGTTCAGCCTAAGATCTATACAAGCAGAAAAAAAAAAAAATCCGTGCGGAGCTACTCATACTCTCACATCACCATTTAAAGAGATTTCTCCTTCATCCTTCAAAGGACTTGAAACTTTTTTGAGAGCATACATACACATTCTGTTCTTTGTCTTTGAATTCGTACATCAAAGCAGATGCCACAAACAAAGTAACATGGAAGCAAAGCACAGATTCTCCGTTAACTCTTTCTCTCAACAGAAGAACTGCAAGAGATGTGCAGGCCTTGCACAGTTTTCTTATGTATTTTGACTTTTTAATCAAAGGTAAGGAGTTCAGATTTGCTGCTACAGGCCAGACTGACTCAACAGACTAGCATAAACCCAGAATCTGAAACCAGCTCCTGCACTCATAATTCTCCCTAGAAACAGAACACAGGAATCAGCAGTCACTGCACATTTCTTACCTTCTGATCACTTAATCCAGACATTAAAGATCTACACTGTATTAGGTAGGGAAAAAAACAACTCCAGAACAGATTTTTAGCTGCTAAGGTACTTCAGTCTACTAGGTAGATCATATGCTCTTTAAAGAGTTGCCTAATTATGTGCTGACCTTACATATGCCTTAATGGTTTCTTTAAGTGACTCACTAAACAATCCAAGGCAGTGGAAACTTTATTTTGCAAGATAGATTAATTCAGTTGCATTATTTTTCCATAAAATTATTCTTGATCACTAGGTAATTAGGACAAGAAGTCACAGTATGGCAGCAACATCTCCCTTTTATCCCTTGTCCCTAGCAAGAAACACAAGGTCCCAGGAAAAATACCCATAGAAAGCAATCTCACTCCGCGCTCCTCAAAGCTTAATCTGCAATCCCTGCTTAGGAGGCTTTGAGAAGGAACATAATACTAATCAACACCAGCACTGATTTTATTGTTCCTTTCGCCTGTGTAGCATGCAGGGTAACAGCACCCATCCAGCCTACACTGTCTCTGCAAGGACATGAAGAGATTTTGGTTCTGAATTTACAGAGAGGAAACTCTGCGCTTCCAGCTGACTCCGGGCACCACAAAACAGACATGCAGAGCCAGAATTAAGCTCCCAAGCCTTTGGTCAGGCCTTCGTCCCCCCCACAGGAAACGCAGGTCTGAACCATCTGTACCCAGCACTCCCACAATGAGCTGGCAACAGCAGGCAAAGTGCAATAAGCCTGGGAGGGGGTCAAACAGCAACATCAGAAGAGACCTTAATTCAGCCCTCTTGGGTGGGGAACCCGTGACCTAGCCCATGTAAAACTGACTGCTAGAAAGAAACTGCTACAATATAACCAGTAGCTCATTTTTGCTACAAATTATGTCCTGCCTAAACAGCCTTGAGTGAATGACTTTACCACTGTCCCCATCCACTAAAAGCCTGAAGGTCAGTTCAAGTGGATCCAATACCTGGCATCTCTCATCAGGGTCCTGGAACAACAGTGCCTCCCACACCTTCAGTTTTCTGGGGTTTAGTTAAGTTTAAGGAAAGGCAGGTCCCAGAGAAGAGTAATTAACTGACAGACCATGGCTGGAGGATTTTGAACTTACCTCTGCAGGTGCTGCTTGCTGGACACAGCTGCCCCCACAGCCACACTAAGCAAAGAGCAAGCCCAGCCCATGCCACCATGCTCAGGAGGGAGCTGACAGACACTGCAGCTCTCCTGCCACACCAAGTTAAAGCAGAAGAGCACAAGTCAAACCAGTTTTCTGCTCACATAACTGCAGCTCAGGAACTTCTTTTGAGGGAGGCCTAAAAGCCATCACCTGCTCCTTTCAAGCTCTCACTATATTCAGTTGGCCTCTCAACACAGCAGCACACAGTTGTTCAGCCCCAGTGCACACGCAAGGTGTACTCTTCCGCAGGCTGCAAAGCCAACCAGGAACACCAAAAAGGTAACTCTGCCAAGGAATAGATAGGAAAGACTATGACCGAAACGGACACAATGACAAACCAAAGCCCAAGTACCATTAACACCACCAGTCACTTCTGCCATTTATCTCAGACGAAGGTAAGACTCTGTATAAACACAACGACCACAAAGGGAAACCACAGCCCAGCTGACTTGTCCAGGACACTTCTGCTGCAGTCAAGAGAATGAGCCTCAAAGAGGCTCCACTGTTGCTTTCCAGGCTGTACACGCAAGAAGTTCACCCAAAGACGACTGACTTGAGGCCTCTGTCTCCAAGGGCAAAATTCTCTGTACACACAGATCAACTTTACCATCTCCTACTGATCCCCTCCCCAGAAATTTCTTTAATTCCTATCGTCACAATCTTGATCACAGCAGAAGTTCCTACCCAGAGTGACAAATCAACATTGTGACCCACTTGTCTGCCACAGCATGAAAGCTTCCCAACACTGTCTCCTCAGTACGACTGTAGCTGCACTCACCCCATCTGCCAGCGTGCTCTTTTCCCTGCCACATGCTGTGCCTTTCTAGAGATTACAAAAACTATCTCTGCCCACGACAATGCCTTTAAAGCTTCATCCCACATCTCCCCCCACCTCCTCTTTGTTAATGACATTGCTGCAGAACTGGAGCTGGAAACTAGACCAGCTAGTGTAAAATGGCTAAGGATTCATTTACAAGATCGTCATTAAATAATGAAGATGTTACACCTCCGTGGGCACGTGACCCCGCAGTCAAAGGGAGGCATAAGCAAGGCCTCTCCCTTTGAGCACATCCATCTACAGGCCAGTGAGACAGTTCTTCGCTACCCTTCAATTCCTTATCACCTTTCTGGGATGAAAAGAGCAGTGTGCCCTTATCCTGGAATCACGCCAGATCTAGCCATTAGAGGATGCCTCAGCACAGACAAAACTCTGCCAAAACACTGCAGAACAAAGCACAAACTACCAGCTTCATAGGGCAGACAGGTAAACAGTTGTAGTGGAAACTACATTGAAGAGATTTTGCTAGCGTGGACTTGAACAAGGGTGGTGATCACCTTTTCCCATATCCTCCAAGAGAAGGATAAAGATAAATCCTCTTAGATTAGCTAGAAAGAAATTAAGCACGAAGAGCAGAGGGGCACTGGAACAGACTAATTCAGGAGGCTACAAAATCTTCACAGAATATATTTCAAGCATAGGTTGGATAAACATCTGACAGAAGACATCTGGGTACGTTCAGTTGTCTTCTGTGAATAAGAAAGTGGATTTGACCATTTCCTGAAGTCTCTTATATTACAATATCCTCGAATCCTAAAAGTTTCCTCTTTGCCATTAGAAATACAGTATCAGCAAAGTCAGTCATGTTACTAGTTGGTAAACATCCTTTGTGAACAATAGAAGGCAAACTGAAAATAGATTCTTATTAGGAATCTACTGTAGACATAAATTACACTGGCAAATAGAAGTCACTCCCCAGGGTAAGGCTGACACCTTGGTTAACAAAACTTTCCAACACTGGCTTAATTTAAGATTCATGTACAACTATGAAGGCTAAGGTGAACCTTAGACTCCCTCTCCCATGTCTGAAACCCAAACCATAAAAATCCTTTCTTTCCCTGCAGGATCCTTAACTAACTCTATACCAATGATTCCAACTTAAACACAAATAGAATTTTCTTGACAAAACTTATTTTGAGTCCAGCTTTGAGAAGTATGAAGCACGCATTTCATGAGATTTCTTGGGGAAGAACAAACTAGGGAAGCGCTTGCTTACAGAAAACATGAAAGAGCTTCCTCCTTGCTGCAAGATGCAAGGAGGCATTTGGATTCTAGCACACTGAGCCCAATAAAACTCCTTATATTTGTGACATTTGTTATTCAATAAGAAACAATAGGTCTTAATAAACCCTTGGCTATTCAGAACAGCTTTCTAATCACCCATACATCTAACTTCACAGATCACACATGCTGGACACCACATGAAAGGGAATCAAGGTTAGCATATTCAGCATGCTCTGTCCTGGTTTCCATCTCAGTGTGACTCTGTTGTGCTGCTTTGCCACAGCAACACCTGCTACTAAAGCCAGAATAACACACAGACCAGCCCTTTCTGAATTCAACTGAACCCATTTATACAACACTATAAGTGAGCTAAACGTTGTGAAAACGTCCCCAGGCCACTAAAATCAACATAAAATTCACTTTAGGCTTGTAGTGTTTTAGCTCATTAAGAACAAATTTAAATTAAATTGTATGAAAGTGTGTCAAAAAAGGAATTTAAACCATTTCCCAAACTCTAAAATATGGAAAGTGTCTTCCTTCCATGTAGTTAAGGCCTACCATTGAACGAAACCCCAAGGTGAGGTCTATGCTGGAAAGCATTCACACACTATCCTTAGCTGCTGGCTCTGGAGAGGGCAAGAAACAAGCTGATCTTAAGTTAGACATTGCCCCCCAACTACACAGGTCCTGACATCAACTTCCAGTTTCAAATCATTACAATAGGCTTACACAGCCAGTATCCTGCATTTAATAAGCACAATATTTTCCCAAAAGAACAGAGAAGAGACTCAGGAGGAGGGAGAGACATTATATACTTGGACAGTTCCTGCATGAAGCACAAGCCTTGTATCTCCACTGGCTCAAGCTGTGAGGTTCACAACCTGTGCTCCCAGGCCTGGCAAACAGACTCAGTGCTCCTCATACAAGTCAGGATATTAAACAGCCCAAGTTACCTGGAAAGAGAAACATTATTTTAAAACCTTATCTCAGGAGACTTTTTTCCCTCTTCTATAAATAGCCTAAATACCATAAAGGCAGAGACCATCAAAACACGTTAGTTACCCCAGGCTAGTCACACACATTAACATGCAGTACTCGTGTTGCATTATTGTAGTGCCTACTCATCTTAAAACTACAGGGGGAAAAACACAATCTAGGTTGTGGTTAAGGTTTCCTATAAAGTCATATGCAGTCTCTGAACACCCCAATAGATTTTGTCCAGAGTTTTCCCCTGAACAGAGATGATCAAAATTGGCAATAAACTTCCAAGTGGGTCACTCTGCACTGCTGCTGCAGTGTCTCCTCTTGATTCCTCAAAGACAGAGCACAACCTCCTACGGACAAGGGCTGCATCTCCTTTTTGCCTGCAAACACCACAAGCAGGACAGAAACAATCAAAAAGAGTCTGCTGGTGTCTGCAAGGTACCTAAAACTTCATCTCATGAGCAACCCTGTAAATACACTAGACTGCTATTCTGACTGCCTACACAGAAGAGCTTGGTTGTGGTGTAGACCTGTGGTTTGCAACCTTGGATTTTGTCATAATTACTTCTGTGTTACAGCAATCAAAGGAGGGAGAAGGGTTTGCTGCAAGGTAAGAGTCAATGGCAGGCTCTTCGCTATTAACCGCTCTTCGTTACCACTCTTCTCATTCATGTGAAATAAAATCCACACAGCTCCTCCATATGTTGCTCTCTCAACGTACTGGGAGTAGTACTACTTGGCTAACAGGGATCAGCAAGAGAAGTATTCTTCTTCCAAATCTAGACTACGCGATACGTTCAGGAAAGGGGAAACAGCAAAGCTCTGCCCTCTGCTCATTTCCAAAGAGCTCAAAATACTGGAGGCATAATTGTAATTACGTGCTGCTATAGCCACCAGCTCAGCAGCAACTAAGCCCTTCCTGTAGCTCCTGAGTGAATTCACTCTGGTGGTTTTAGGAACTGGGTGAACAGACCAGACCCAGCAATTGAATCCTGCCAATAAATTTCTCCCTTCTTTAAAACAGCCTCCTCAAGAGCTGTGGGAAACAAGGCATCATTAACATGGAAAGAGAAGCATCTGTATGTGGCATTAGCTAGAGCACCTGCATACACAAGAAAGAGAAAACACCTTTTCCCAGGGAGCTAATCCCTGCAAGGGCACTTGCATTCCCAGCAAACCTTAACACCAGCAGAAACCCAGTTCCCACTCACAGTTGCTCACAGTTCAGCAACCCAGACAGGTAAGTCTCTAACTCATAATTGTAATCTTCAGCCACACACAAAACCCACCTGCAATAGTTTAATCACGGTCTTATATCTAAAGGGGCAATGCTAGCAAGTAACCCACCCGGCCCTTTCCACACAGTGAGGAAATCTTCTCAATAGGAGTTCGTGGAGTAGTCTCCGTTCTTTTGGGAGCGACTTACAGCTTCAGAGAAACATAAGGCAGAAAATGAAGAGTGTGAAAAATAACCAGGGATTTCCTCTTCACCACAGAGTCACCTTGCCTGCCAGCCTACTTCAGTCACGCAGAGGAGGGCTCCCTCCCACCATGTCTCGTACAAGCATTTTCCTAACACTGGTTCTGTACCTCTCCCTCCAAACAGAGGTGGTAATACTCCACACCAGGCTCTTGTGGTCAGTCACACCACAGCAGGCCAAGGAAGCTCCAAACCAGCCTGGTAAGCAAAAGCTTTGGACTACCAGAGCTGCGGTGAGCAAATACTGCAGGCAGAGCAACAGCAGTGTGCCCCAGGAGCCAAACTACCTAATGCAACTGCTGGTGAAATAAATAGAGGAGAAGAAAGAAGGAAGAGTTTCTCCACATGAAGCAGGAAACAGTGAGAAAGAACCTCTCTACTACTGCTTCAGCAAACACTCGTATCTCCAGGGCAGTTTCTTTTCCATTCAGAGGGCAAAAGGCAGGCAGCATACACTGTAATTACCCTGCACCACTTCCTGCCCAAGTCCCACAAGGTCTGATTGCTGTAGCTGCAGAAACACTGAGTGGGAATGAAAACTTAACAAGTCACATCAAAGGAAACAGGAGAGAGGCACTGTCTTGCCTCCTGTCTAGCCACCTTGTTTGTTTTGCTTTGTTTTTTTAAACTAGACCTTCTGCTAAAGAAGAAACCCTCTGCTAATACAGTTTGGAGGATGCTGTATCTGAGAGCAAAGGACTGTTCCAGCAAGAATCAGATCAAGCTCTTGCGTGTAAAGCAAGGAAGGACATCAGGTAGGAACCTAGCTCTCACGGGCTTGTGGCACCTGCCTGCCACAGGAAGACAAAGCCATCAGGACCAGCACCACCGCAACACAGACACAGCTCAGTAGGGCCTACCCTCAGCACGGCTGTGAGATAAGAGCTGTCAGGGAGGAAAGTCATTCCCCGTTCCTCTTTTGGAAGCTCCATTCGATGTGCTTTGAGCTGAGCTTCCAGACCTGCTCCGCACTTCACTGGCAGCCCAGTGACTAGTTCAGAGGCCAAAGAGTTAAAATTTACTAGCCCACTGCCAAATTTTCCCTGTAGGATTGCCTTGCTACTTTATCTGTAAACTAGGAACTAAAAATCTCTGCCTTAATGCCTGGTAACTAAAGAATACAGCATCAGTATTTGAAGCAATCCAATTTCCTTGATAGAAAGCAACACATTTATGCCAAGTTTATTGTTCAAGCAGCTAAAAGCAGCATGCTTCAATGATAAGTTTAGCCATTTTGTTGGTCTGAAAAGTAACTCCAGGTTTTTTTTTGCATTAAAAGTGCTACAGAGTTGTAAAATTTATATTAATCTCATCCTTCCAAACTAATTTTATTTTCTTTTGATCTAGCATCAAAGACTTTCAGGATGTGTGTATCATTAACTATGCCAATCAGAGGAGCAGTGAATCTCCAAGCCAACTATTTACAGTATATGTAGGGAAAAACATGCATTAAATATTTCTACATCAGATCTTGTAAGATCAGTGGAGTTCCTCCTAACAAGCAGGACTTCCAGGAAGTTTTACACACAGATTAGTTCTAGCAAAGGCTTTAGACACTAGGCATCATGCGGCATCAGCTGCATTGACAGAGTCCATTAAATGCTCCAACGCAAATATTCTAGACAAATACAGCCCCTGCTGAAAGAAGACACTACACAAGGCATAGGCCATCACCACAGTCCAAGATCCACCAGGCCCAGGAAACTACATAGAGACTGACAGGTGAGGCTCAACTGGCCACAGGGCAGACAGATCACTTATTGCTCACTGCTAACAAAAGACCATCAAAATATAGGAGACCCACAGCTCCCCTGGAACAGAACATTTGTCTCCCCAACTCTCCCCTTGCAGACTCCTGGTGCATGTGCACAAACTTACTTTCAGCAAAAGCTGGAGCTCACTGCATTAAGAAGAAAATTAGCTGTGCAAGTGAAATGAAGAGGGTATGCTTCTTTTCAAGTTTCCTTTTAATCTTTCGATGCCAGATAAAAGGAGAAAAAATAAGATCCATCTCACAGGTATGCAACTGTTCCCAAAATGAGCACTTGAACAGCAGAGATTCAAAACAGACAGGCACAAAGATGAAAACAGTATCCATACACAGCTTAAGTGTGTCATCCACAAACATGGAAGCTGCCAACAAGATGATCTTGTGGCAAAGGATCCCCTCTCTGCCTTACCTGGGTCCAATCTCATCTCCCTCCCTGCTCAGCCTCAATTCTCAATTCAAAGGGACAGGATGCAACTCAAGTTCTTGCAAGAATCTGGACCCTACTGCAGGTCCTGAGACAACCAAGCATCTGCTGATGGGCTCTTCCTAACACCTCATTCTCAGCTCTATTTGCTACAGAACAGTATTTCTTTCAAATAAGGATGACACAACCCCCCTGACTGATCACCCAGCACCGACTCAAGTAAATAACATTCTGTACAAGGACACCCCTTCATGACCAAAGCCTTAATTTCAAGTCACAGTCCAGCTTGTAATGTTGGTTAGTCAGCTGCTCTCCTGAGAGACATTTATACCTATAATGATTCTATTCAAGTCAAATGAGATTCTAAATTTGTTCCAAAATAACCAAGAGCAGAACACAAGATGTCAAAACAAGCACTGTCTGGGAGTAGAGGGAACATCCTTCTCACACCACTGATCCGGGAAGGGCAAAGGAAATAGCAAGGACAAAAGAAAAAAAAAAAATTATAGAAAACAGCATTATCTGTCTATCATCAAGCTACATTATTTTAAAGAACATAGCCAGAGACCATGATCTTTTTACCCTACATTATTTGCACCAGTAACAGATTTTTAACTGACCTAATGAGCCCTTTCTGCCTCTGATATCCTATGTAATACAGTTCATGAAATCCCAACCAGTTCCTCCTGCTCTGAAACAAATTATTTTGTGAATAAATCGTTTCTTCTGGTACAGCACTAGGGCTTAATCTGATTTAAGATCTTCAAATCAAATAAAGGAAGAAGATCAGAACTAAGAATTCTGACTAACAATTTATTTTTTTGTTACAGATACAAACATTGCATGCAGCACACTAAAATGCAGAAAGGCATAAGCATTCTTCTCATCTGCCAAGAAGGACCCTCCCATCCCAAGACTCACATGCAATAGTTTTCAGGCTTCTGAAGTGTACAGGCACTAGAGAGCAAATGTAAGCCCACAGGCAACAGCCTGACTTCAAGTTATCTTTTATAGCTCCCTAAAAAATAATCCAAGTTCCATGTGGCCCAGAGATCACAGGTGGGAAACCGGTGCACTCCCACCAGACCGCAAACAGAGAGGGCTTGGGTTGCTCTCATATCAATGCCTGTGGCAGTACAAAAGACAGCAATAGCCCAAGATTTTTTTTTTCCATCTCCTAGTTTGTAAAAGCTTTATAAAAAACAGCTTCTTTCAAAGATGCCAAATTCACACAATGCCACAGAAGCCAAAATTTGACACAAGTTCACATTTAATTGACTATAAAAAAACTACCACGTTAAGAGAAGCAATGTGTTTTTACTCTAAAACCATCAAAATTATCATGAGGAGATACAGATTCAAAGGTTTCAAATAGGAGTGGAAAAATCATAAATTTCAATCGTAGACTCTGACTTCTGTAACAAAAGAGCAAACAAGACTAGTTACACACCTCTCCCCCATTATTAAAAAGGTTAGCCTCAAAGGAATGTATCCCCCCCAAAAAAAAATTCTGTAAGAAAAAAAAATTAAATGTAAATTGTAATTAACATGCACACAAGTAACACAGGCATAGATGTTATTACAAGAATTTAAAGTGTTAAAACTAAAAAATAAGATAGATCTTTCCCACATCATCTGTGGTGTTCATCCAAAATTACGTCCCATCTCCAGAGAGCCTGCACATGGGCAGGCTTTAAGCAGCACATTGCAGCAGGCAGGGTCAATGTGAGTTTGGCTGACTTTAATGGCAGCAGGATCTGGCTGTTAATTAAGTACCAGATTTCCCATTGTCCCAACCCTACCACACCTTTCCTGATTTAAAAAGGCAGCTTTTAGAGCATTTTTGTTTTAGTTGCTGCTCAGCCAATTTTGGCTGCAAAGCTGTTTTCTGGCATACATTCACTTACCAGAACTGCTGCTCTCACAACTGCCTTTCTGATCCCCCGAAAGCAGCCCCCAATAACACATTTCATTTCCCTCCTCTCAGCTTGGAAATGCCAGTCACCTACAACTGCTGATGGCCATAAAGAAAACAGAAGGAAGATAAACAGGCTTAAGTCATCTCCTTGACCTCCCAGAAGCTTTTCCTGGCTCGCCTCCCACCCTGATGAACACCATCTCAAAGCCCTGCCCTCAGCCTCTTCTCTTTGCCTGTCCTTTCCTCAGCCCAATTTTAAAAGGCACACCAGAACCTGTCCTCCTGCTCTGTTCCTCTAAGTTGATTGCCACATGACAGTCACCACTGGACATCTCCCCACAAGGACAGTAGAGTCTATCCCACCCTCATCCTTCCCCATAGCCCTGTCTCTCCTCAGATCAGCAGCTCCCTTCTCCTCCAAGCTCTCAGCTCACACACACTTGGCTCAGATTCCCTGGAGGCCTTTATCCAGGCCTTTTGAACTGCCAGCGCTACCCCGTCCGCGCTAGTTCTTTTGAGACATGGCCACTCACACAGCTCCCCGCGCTTTCTCAGTAAGTCTCACACACCCAAAGCACAGCCTTTGCTAAGCAGTGTCTGAGGGCTGCAGCTGCACCAATGAGCCCCTTTGGCTGAGAGCATGAAAACAGCAGGACCACCCCAGCCACCCCTTTGTGCCCAGTCCAACGGAATTATATTGATGTTGGACCAACAATCTTGGGATCACCATAAAATGCACTCCTGTAAGACAACTGTGATAAATTTGGATTTTAGTTTAAAAAGAAAATACACAACACATTGAAGGCTGGAGTACCCACACAGGCCAGAGCATCTAGTACACACTCCACCAATTGATCTGTCCTAAACAGCTAAAGTTCTCATGTGGTTGTCAGTAGCTCCTCTTTCTGCTATTACATATCCTTTCCCTTCCAGCTTTCCCAAACACTCCAGCTCTGCCCTATTTACGTCACTACTGCTGTAGAAGGAACTGTGTTACCCTGGTACCTTGGCTAGGATGATCCCTTTCACACCCCTATCCCTCTCTACCAGTTCTGCACACTGAAGCTTTCATCTCTCTATCTTCAAAGCACTGTCATTTGGCCTGAGATGTCAGCTCCTACCTTCCCATTCATTTATCGTGCCAGTTCCCATCACCCCACCTCTAGGCGCAAGTTTTCAAACAAGAATCACTGCACTTCTTACTGCACATGCCCTCCTGCCTGGGAAAAGTTTCTCATTAATTGTAAGCTCGTTTACTAGAACAGGAAATTCCAGAAGGAAACTTATGAAATTGCATGGAGAGAATGTGACCTGAGCAACACGAAGAAAGAAGCAGAGCTGTTTAAAGGCAACAAGAAAGCTCAGATCTTGACAAGGACTGGAGCTGGTGGAGTCTTTCAGAAGCAGATGTGTTCACAATCCAGCAACATTATACAGGTAATAACGTTCCAAAGACCTGAAGGGACAGAAGGCAGACAGTAGACTACCAGGAAAGCCACCTATACAGGCCTGGAAGAAAAACTTTAGCCAGACAGACAAAAGAAAACCAAATATTCCAATCTGTAAGAGCAGGTACCTCCTAAAACCTGTGCGCAGTTTCAGCTTTCCATACAATATCCAATCATTGAGAGATAAATTCCTTTTGGATACCAAGCAGCTCAGCCATGCATGTAACAGCAGCACGTCAACAGCACCCTTGGTTCCTCAGGATACAACCGCAGTGCTCCTCTGAACATCTTCAGAGCTGAACAAGGTACACAACTACCTTCTTCAGGGTCTTAACTAAAAAAAGCTAGGAGTGCACCCCAGCATCTGTCCAAGGACCATTCTGTCCACAGCACTCTAAACAGATACAAGAACATGCACAGACAGACTGTCTATTGAGGAGTAGCGGGACAAGTAAGTTGGTGCAGCAGGACTGACTCCATCAGCTATGAGCAAACAGGATTCCCTCCAAAACTCAGGTACACTTTCTTACTCCAGTGTGAAATCTAGAGTTGTCTACATTTATAAAGGAATTACAGAAATTGGGTTCTTAACAGGTCTGGCTCCATCAGATAACTTTGGTGGAGGGTGCATATCAGTAAAAGCCTGTTACATTCAGCTTTAAATAGCACTCCTTTTATTTAAGGTCCCAATAGTGATACATTAAGTCCTCCTAAACTGTTAAAAGCAGACATTTGTTCCACATCACTGCATAAGCAGCAATGCCTCCATTTGCAGTAAGATTTCCACTTAGACCCATCATTACTGTATCACTTGATATTAGTCAAATGGAGAGTCATGACAATACAAAGCAAAAATACTGTCTTTTAATGGAATATAGTTCTAACAGACACACAAAGAACTAAGACAATTAGCAGAAAGAGCTGATTTTGAACATATAATTCACAGTAAATGCAGATATTACTCAAACAGGGTAAACACTGAGTAGAAGCAACTTCGAGTTTTCCACTTGCTACTATCAGGTTCTCAGCCACCTGCACACAGGCATACACGCTCTTAGCCCGGCAAGGTGGTAACACCACAGTTAACCCTGCAACGCTTCCACCTCCCAGAAGAGATCCTGCCAGCCTTCGCACTTGTGTGCACGTCCTGCCGCCTGAGCAGAGCCAGCCACAAGAAAGGTATGACAGGATGGGGTTCTCCAACTTAATTTCTCATTGTTTCCACAATCTTCTCTCAAAAAAAAAAAAAAAGCTACTTTTGGACATGAAAAAGCATTACTAGGTATGAAAATTTTTGTTCTCACACTTAATTCAGAGCCCAATCCTACACATTCTTTCCTCTGGCTAAATTCCCAGACACACTATAATAAAATTATCTTGCTTTCCACGCTCTGATAACTGGGACTCTTTGCTCTGATTCTTGACTACTCAAATGTTGCTTTGTTTTAAAGTTTCATATTTGGCACAAAAGCAATACCAAATGAGGAACGTAGCAGGTTTTGTCTACTTAAAAAAGAGATCTGATCTAGGAAGAAACTAATGAACAATTCGTGGGACGTAACACTCACTTGGAGACTACATGTCTCCAATGTATTCCACACCTTCCCTCCTGCATTTAATGATATGGCCACAGAGCAGATGACACACGGGAAACAAACACACGAGGAAGCTTTATCTCACACAGAGCACGGCCTGGTCACCAGAAACCTGGAGCTCTGAGCAAGCCAAGCAGCAGAACAAATCCATCTGTGCTGAGCCTCAACCAGACTGTCACTGGTGTCTTGGGTGCCTCATCTTAGAGCCAGCTCACATATCTTTAAGACAAACCCAAACTGCTGTGCCGTCATCACTGGCATCCCAAAAGCATTTATACAGGAGCTGATTCACACAGGCACTTCCAACACCTGGACACTTACCACTTATGTGGTAATAAATTTTGTTAGAAAACCAAGTAAGAAACAAGTTTTAAGGCCTTGACTGCAAACAATAATATAGTGGATGGAATTAGATGAGCCCTTGAGGACCCTTGCAACTCAAATTATCTTTTGAGCCTACAAGCTGATCCTCCTACAATACAGGAATTCTTACCTTTCTGTCTCAAAACACAACTGCTGCCAAAGGACTGCGGCCAGAGCCAGAGTCACATATCAGAAAAAGTATTCCTCCACCAGACTACCCAGTCTAGCGGGCTCATCCTCCAAAAACTAATATAGGTGCACTTAATGCTACAGACACATCAGAAGGTTGAAAAAAATGTGCCAGGATGAAAGAAATACATGCATCTTTGTCATTATACATCAGGTATTTTTCAATCTGATTTTTAAGGAAGATTGTCATATTGTTCATCATTCATATATTCTACCCTCTTGCCACAATTTCCAGATTCTTTAACTGACTTCAATAAACTTCTACCAAACGTGGTAGCGAAAATAGAGATTCCCAAAGATACTATGCTCTTACAAATATAGTAACCAAGCAAAAAAGGTTCCATTAATCAAAAGACTTCAACATGAGGAAAACCACAGGATTAGACACCAGCAAATCTACATAGAAAAAGCCAAAGGAAACAAGGCTTCATAAAACTTCTCTGCTTACAAAATGATTTAATTAAAACCAGACAAAGTCAGAGGAAACTAGATCCCACCGCCAGTGGGACTATCAGTAGGTGATTTTTCATACTTACGTTCAAAGGGTAAGACTAGAAGAGCTTTCAAGAAGACTAGAAGACCTTTCAAGAAGGCAGGTGAAGCTGGTGTTGGTAGAGGACCATAGGGGCTGATGAATATTTCTTTCAGCATCAATAAGCCAACAGAACTCCACTGAACCATTTAGAGGCTCTGCTTATATCACTAAGCTTGCCAGAAATCAAGCTGCCTGTAAACCTACCACCACAACTAGCCTCCAGTTCAGGCAACGATCCTCAGGCAGGAGTCACCACATCAGGGAAAGCAAGGATTCTCCCCTACTCACCCTGCTACCTACTAAACTTCAGGGAAGCTGGAACACACATGCATTAAGCGACTGCTAATTCTGATCCAGAAATAATAGCCACGTGATCCTCAGGCACAGCAGGAATAGTTCCTGTCACTTTGGGATTTCTGAGGACCAGAACCAGCACACTTTAAAAAATATTAGTGTTTATTCAAAATGTTAGAGCAGTTTCAAGCACAGTATCATATCTGTTCTACCATACAAAGGACTGAAATGAACTTTCCCTACCACTGTGCATAATCCAGTTATTCTATATTGTACAAAAACTATTCAAAATCATCACAAGATCTATCAAGACATCAAACAGATGTCTTGTCCTTATCCATGCCTCTCCAAGAGTCTTCCAGTCTCAACATTCTTGCTGCAGGCAACTTTCATCTCATATCCAGTCTAAATTTACTCACAGCCAGTTTATACCATTCGTGCTTGTGCTAACCTTGCCCTTTAGCTCTAGCAGCTCTTTCCCCTCCCTGATGTTCACCCCTCTGATGTATTTATAGACAGCAGCCGTATTCCCTCTCAGCCTTCATACTGTAAACTCATCAAGTCAAACTTTTAGTCTCCTCTGGTTAGGCAGGCTCTCCAACCCCCTAACCACCACATTAGCCCTTCCCTGCACCTGTTCCAGCTTGAATTCCTTCCTTGTAGACGGGCAACTAGAACTGTACAACACATGCCACAGAAGGGCCAACAAGGCACTGTACAGTAGCATTAGTACGTCCTGATCCCCACAGAAATAAATCCTCAATAATCTGTCTTTTCCATTGATGCATCAGCTGTGACCCTCAGCCTGCAAGTCAAGTAATACACCCAAGGTTTCCCAAGAGATAGTGAACTGTGTTAGACCTCTGAATAAACCCTAGTAAGAAGCACTGAAGTGCTGCAACTGAAACACTACACCAGCACTAAAGGAATAGCTTTATCCTCTCAAATTAGTAACCACAATGGTTCAGTCTGTTGTGTGTTGACCAGACTCTCAGTCCCAGCCAAGAGCCTGTTTGGCCTTGCCAGTGCTGAGGAGGCCACACTACCAAGCACTAAAGAAAGCAGCTCTAAAAAAAACAAGCCATAAACAACACACTTGCCCTGAGCCAGTCCCAGGACTAAAATCCTATGGGAATGTACTATAAATTTGGTCAGAAAGCGAAATCAGGGGCTTAAATCCCTACAAGCCAGAAGGATACATAAGGGAGACATTTACTTTGTATTCCATTTTTCTACTAATCTCTCACATCCACTACCGGCCACCACGAGACAGCGTACCAAGTTAGCCAGACCCTGTATGCGCACTATGGAAACAAACTTCTGTCCTATCTACTTCAACACTGCGTCTCCGCTCTTCAGACTCCCTTGGGATCCCATAGGTTCTCACTATTTATACTGGATTTCATAATACCTTGGTAAACAACTGAAAGATACTGTTGCCTGATACACTCAGGCTCAAACACTTTGTTTTACACAACCAGTAGCACATTCACATTGTATACAAAGCAACCAGAAAGTATTACTACTCCACCACAGTTCTTCCCATCCCAGTTGGAAAAGGACAACCCTTCCTGCTACAGCCAGTCATTATATCTTTTAAGTGTTAAGAACAAAACATGGGCAAACTCTAAATGCTGACTTGCTACAGCAGTTCATTTTTCCTGTCCTGAATAAGACAGACTGAAGCTTAGTACTAAATTTGATCTAGTCCAGCTGCTCCAGATCTCCTACTCTGTACTGCATCCTCAATGGCACTCCTCATACTGCTGATACCAACTAGGTAAGAGCTGCATCACAATCTGATCAAATTACTACACAGAGTGGTACGTGTTGGAAAGGCAGGCCCAGTTACCAGAGACACAGAAAAAAACCAAGTGATCAGCTGGACTGGGAATTAACAACATCAATGCCTACAGGAAACTGGATATTCCAGAGCCAAAACTCTGCTCTTTTTCAAGTTTAAGGCAGGAAAACCCACCTATTAGGAGCACACCTGTACAGGAGCCTAAAAATCAAGGACTGGGCACATTCTGCAAATGCAGCTCAAGCCCAATGAGTCTCTAGTCCCTTCTAAGGTGCTGTTCTCCCCACATGACAGGAGTCAGAGGCCATTTTTGCCAAGATACCTTCTGCAATATGGGCATATGCAAGGAAGAGGCTCTATTTGCAAGTCCAGATCTCAAGATCACTCTTCCTCCATAGTCCATTTCTTGTATCTTTTGGGCATCAAAATTAATTTAATTCATTTTTATTAGCAATTACAGCTTCACGGTAAAGAAGTTTTCAGGGACGAAAATGCTAAATATATGTATATGGATATATTGCTAATTCTCATGGATCCCTCAGCATCCCTAAACTCATCAGCTAACAGCAGCTGCTTGGAAACCCTTTACAAGTTCTTTTTTACTTCTGCAGATGGTGAAGTCTTTTTTTTCCGCCCTGTGCATTAAGTACTCAACAAAACACGCTCACCAAATTATCATATCAACCCATAACCATGCATGATAATTATTTCTTAAATCAGGATTTCTTCCACCGAATTTCAACCAAAATAAACATGGTATAGAGAACAAATGTATGCTTATAGTGAACAACCATTCATCAGCTTAAGTAACTCTAATGGATGCCACTTTAAACTAAGCCTGCACCATCTGTTCTACCCCTCAATTAGAGAAGCAAAAAAAAAATTATTCAACACACAGTTTAAGAAAGCCAGCTAATTTATGTATGTAAGTTCTCTTTCTCTTCAGCTCAGTGAAGCATGCTCTTGTAATGCTCGATATTCACACACAGATGAGAATGGAAGGCTGCTTTCTCTAACACTAACAGGAGTCTTGTCTGGGGAAATTTCTCTAAAATACAATGTATGGTGAGAGACTGCAAAGAGTGTGGTGTCTCCAAGTAACAAATCAGCTAGGAGCTAAACAAATCAAATCTGAAGTCCTGCCCACATGAACGCAAACGAAGCTCAGGATACAGCCCTGTACAGCTCTCACCCGACAGACTGGGTCTACCAGCGCAGCATTGCTTGTTCAACCAGGAGGCCTTTGCAAGTGGAAGTGTCCTCAGCCACCGTGGTCTGTTAACCATGTCGGTTCCCAACTCCTCTTTTACAGGCAAAGCCCAGTCCTGCGAGCAGCTGGGCACAGAGCCTCACACAGATCAAGCTGCACTGGGGCAAAGGGATCATATCCCATGCAAGGGCGAGACACTCTCCTTGGCAAGCGTCACCCACGCAGAGTAATGCAGCGTCAAAAAAAATCACTACCTGCCAAAGTGCAGGCAAAAACCAGGAAGCTTCATCCAGCTCCTTACTGCAAGCTCCCACCTGGTTTCACTTCGAACTGGCTTCTCCTACCACTCTGCAATATGAGAAAATATTGAGTAGAATCTCTCTTCAGCCTGACGGACCCTGACCTGCTTGAAGGCTGTGTCACTAAGCCTTCAAGCCTAAGTCTCTAAGCTGAGCTCACTCTTGGGTGTTGTTACACCACCACCAATGGCACTTCCAAACTTCAACTCCAACAGCACAGATCAAAGGGAAGAAGAGAAAGGTGCAAGAGACCTCATCCCCATTGCTAGATGGAAGCTACTGTAAAATACTCCCCTGTCGTAGAGAAGCAGGCAAGAGAAGGTCACTGCCGAACACCCTCAGTTCACCTCTAGGAATATCAGGCTGGTAGAAAACTACTTGAAGATCCTGGACACATTCCTTCCAATTTGAGGTGAAGTGTAAACATCAATTGGCACATCATAGCCTGTGCACATCTCCTCCCCAGTCAGGAGATCCTGCCTACTTCACAACAGCACTACCAAATACTGCCACAAGCAGCTCAAAGTGAGATTGTTCACTAAGAATTACTGATTATTTCAGCTCTCTCTGCTTGCTATAGGATTGTGAAGCTCAGAGGATATGCTGAAGCCCCTGACACTCCTGCGTTGTTTTGCTGCATGTCTCGAGACAGTCAGCTCAGTGCAGGCTTTCGTTATCGTTCATGCCAACGAGGGAGACAGCTTGAGTCCTCCCTGTAAAGGCGTAGTAATTTCATACTTTTAATCCAAACTGAACTGGATTGCCTCAGAGATGTCACTTCTCTTTGGTTCACTGATATTTCCTCAGTGATAACATATAAGCACAAGTATTTAGTTAGAAGAGTCCTTACACAGGCAGGAGCCATGAATCAACTGGATGCTCTCCCAAGATAATGGGTACGTTATTCAAGCACAGTCTAATTCTGAGAGCACACATTGTGTCATTGAAGTGTTAGGAAATTTTAGATCATGCAGACCTCAATTTTTCTTTCAAGCCGATATTTGTTGAAATGAAGTGAGTGAGGTAGTAAAGAAAGACTGTAAATATAATGGCTTTTTCAACCATGACTAAACAACTGCAGTTTAGCTCTCCAGATGGCCACTCCAGGGCAGAGATGCTTGGCCTTTCACTCTCAAGGTTGTTACACTAATCCATGAACTGGATCAGATGACACCAGCTACCCTGTTCTCCCCCACACCAGAAGGGCTGAGCTTCCAAACCACCACCTCAAAAGCACTCAAGAAAAGCAACAATAATGCAGATGCACATTCAAGAATAAAAGGAACAGTCTGGCATATGCTGATGCACTAAGCCTTGGCTGGATACTGAAACAGACCTCACTACATCGCTAACTTCCAGGTAGCCAGCTTGCCCCACTCAAAGATTTCACATCCTTTATTACAGTCATTCACTGAGAAAACACCCTCCAGACATCTGAGACCTGTCTCTGTTATGCTTACTAAAACTTATTAAACACAGCAAATGCTATCTATGGAACATGCACATTAATGAACAGCCAGCTCAGCAGTAGGAGTTCTAGAACAGAGCCACTGCAGTACAGAAGTGCCACCGGTTTGTTACTGGAGAATTAATACAACAGCGAGCATTGTAAGTGTGAGTTCAACAGACAAAAGACTGGGAAGTGGGGTGGGAGAGAAAAAGAACAAGTTATTCTAAAATAAATTTTGCAAACTAAGTGTAATGCTGGAAATGCAAAGTACTGCATAGCTCTGCGATACCTATCGCTTCATAAAAATCTATGCAAACAGCACATTTTTTTTACAATTTCAAGTTTACTATGCTTGGGTTACCTTTCCACTGAGAATCATGTAAGTTCTTAAGAGAAAGCCAGCTAACAAGAAAAGGGGGAATAAGAACACACAATGCTCTCAAAACATTGTATGTACACTGCTTGTTCACAACAGTAAAGTAAGATTTCTTCACATGCTTGACCACAATGGATCCTCTACTGAGACTGTACTGGTAGCAGTGGTTCATTGGCTGTTTTCATTTTTCTGTTCCTACATATCAAACAGCTTCTACCCCAGCTGCTTGTTAACAAAGATGAAGAAAAAAAAATGCAGCTGTGCAGGACACATTGACCAATACGCTGCAATCTACAACCACTTCTCAATCAAAGTTCCTGTTAGAAAGTTTAAATTAATCTGAGGATGTTGAGCTCCAGAGCACTTGCAACTTATACAGCTAGCCCCTCTCCTTCACTTCTACAGGAAAGAACTCCACTACAACTCTCAGTTATTTATCTTCAGGCTCAGCTCTGTAGAAACTTTAACTCTCAGATTTTTCTGGACTTATCAGAAAGGACAAACTCTCCTATTACTTCCCATACAACAGCTTAAGTACCCTATTAGACTTGTCAGAGCACCTTTTGAAGGGACCGGACAGGAGTTTTCCAAGCCACAGCTGAGAACCCCTCCCCAGTCCCACAGTGCATGGGAGCGGTAGGACTTCCTCACTAAGACCTGTAGGGAGACGAAGGAATATGACCGGGATAGCAAGGCAGCAGAGTACCATGTCCTACCAACTCACTGGAACACTGTCAAGTTCAACAGAACATACATACACACTACCTTTCCCAAGCTAAGTGCAGTAAATCAATTGTACTTAACTTGCCCACAAAAGCAGGAAAAAGCCTAGGAAGATTTAGTGACAGTGAAAAACACTGACGTTTATATATGCTTTTTGCAGTTTTATAAACTTTTTTGAGTATGGCAGGAAATCATTAACATTGCTAATTACTGGGATGATCAAAGCATGTCACTGGCTAACGAGGTACACAAAGAAACCAGGATATCACAAAGTATAAACACCAAAGGTAAATCCATTTATTAAAAACCCATGTACTGAATTCTCACTGTCTGGAGTCCTCAATATCGCATCAGCTATCAAGTACCAGGAAATGGGACAAGAATGGTTTACTTAGCATAATTATCAGCTTAGAGAACAGTATATTAGAAACTCTACTATACAACTATCAACTTAGATCAAGTAGCACTTGACATTGAAACTTCTGACAGTAATCACATTCCATTTGACAAGCCTTACCTTATAATTGCTGGAATTAACCCAAGAAGTGGCCAGTCCATCAACCATTTTATCCAGCATAGTCTGATCATGTTCAAGATCAGCCGACTTCTGTTTATCTGAGAAGTAATCTATCAGTTCCTGGCCAACCTGAAGTCTCTTTCCAACATCCTTCTGCAGCACCTGCGCTAAGCAGTACTCCATACTGGGCTCCATAGTGTCTTAGAAATACAGCACCAGCAAGAAAGCTAGAGGGCAGTAGGTCCGAAAAATCCCTCTATAAACGTACGCAGAAGGTCGCCTCTTTGTTCGATGAAGGTTACTAAGGGTCTGAGTTTCAAAGATGCAATTCTGAGAATGGCAACAATGCACCATGTGTGTGTGAACAGCAGCTGGCAGGATATTAAAAGTCCAATTTAAATAACTAGCAATAGACGAAGCAATGAGCACTGCTCTACTGTTGAGTCTTCAATAATTCCCAATTCAGCAGTCCATTCTGAAAGAAATGAAAAAGAATAGTATTATAGGTTAAATTAAGACTGGAGCAAAAAAAGACTGAAAGCATGTCACAAAATAGGTTATTCACATACAGCTGGAAAGCTGTGATAAGCTGGATACGAGCAGCGTTGTTCTATTTTAAGGAACCAGACAAGGTAGGTCAGAACAAAAACCTTTGGTTGTTCTTCATAACAGCAGTTACCCATGCGCTCCCTAGAAGTTTTAGTGACAGACAGTAAATCTGGGGCTTAAGTAACAGCTGATTAGTAATCAATATTACTGCAACTACTACCATCACCATCCTCCCACAAAGGTGGAGATAAAATCCTTAAGCAGGTTACCAGGAAGACGCATTTGCTTCAAGAAGTGAAAGCAGGAAGAGGTCTGGATCCTGTTTTGACTGTTGGCCTTCAACAATCAACGCCATCAGCTGGCCAGCACTAACACTCAGCTCCAGGAATGTAAAACAAGCAGTTTTCAAATACTAGGTGCTCAAGCTGTTTCCAGGTTGAATTCTGTAACATCCCAACTACACATGTCCAGGAAACAGCACTGGCAGAGTCTAAACACGGCCCAACCAACTGTGCCCATAGTGTCCGGAGAACCTATGCCACACAAGAAAGGTTAGGCCAAACTTTGCCACCACTTGGAGGCACAGCATCATCTCTGAAGCAAGCTTTTGGCTTATGCATTAAAAAACCAGCTATATGTCTGCGGTTTGGTTATATTCCTCAGCCACAGAAACTCTCGTCCAAGGACTTCATTAGGGACCCAGCTGCAACTTCTTTTGTTTTGTCTCTCCATCTGCAGCCAAACAAATCCCTCTAGGCAGCCAGGGAAAGGACCCCAGGCCCGTCCTCCATCCTCCCACAGAACAGAACTCCCAGGATCACCATACTGCTTCCTGAAGCACCCCCCATCACAGGTTAGCTCTTTTAGGAGGGGGATGATAAAAATACAGAGTGACTTTTCATTTCCTATCTAATAATACCCGAAGCTAGAAATCTGCCCTACTTTTTCCGCTAGCATGAGGAAAGCGGGTCAAGCTCAGAGCAAGGGAAGAGGCTGTGGAGCAGACACCTGGTTCAATAAACAACTGGAAGGAAGCTGGAGGCACAAGTTCACTAATTGGAAGCACTGGGGCAGCAAATATAAATACCTTATGTTTAAGCAAATAAGCCCTTCGCAAAAGTCTTAACAAAACAAGGCAGATCTGACAGCAGATGAGATGCACACAAGAACCCTAGCTTGGAAAGAAAAGCACACGTCACACAGCAGACTTTCAGTTCATTATCTCACCTCCATCTTCCTTGGCCAGACTTACGAACTGCCACATCTCACCAACACCAAGCACAGCATCTAGAGGCAGCACAGATGTTTGTAGTCTTGAGCTTCCCTAACCCTACAAGTGCTGCCAGACATGTCCTAGCTGCCTGCACTGCTTATTCATCAGGCAGTAAGAGACACCAGAGAGCAGGTCCCTCCATTCCAGGCAACCAGTTCAAAACCCTCGCTGGCTGACAGCAATCCAAACTGGTTCTGTATAGCTGGGGACTCACCTCAGCCAACTGCCTGACAAATTCCACCATCAGCCAGAAGGGATTGCGTGTGCCCATAGACTTAATTTCCTTCTCACCAGCAAAACCTCAGCTGCCAGAGCAGCAAGGAAGTATTAGCTGCAACTGCACACACAGCACCTAGGGCTTTAAGTTAGTGCCGTGACAGCTTACTGCTTGTGACCACTACCCCAGCCTGAACTGTCTAAAGAATATACCAAACTCTCACCATTCTGCGTTGAGTCACTTCAAGAGTGATTCAACTTCAAATTCCAAAATTGCCAACAACACCCCAATCAAAGCTCTCAGAGCAACACCTTTTTTCCTTCTAAAAGAGACATTTGTTCCAAACTAGAGGAAAGCCATGCATTTTCTTATTGCTGAAGCTACAGTTTCTCACTTGTTTCAGTTTAGCATCAACTCCGAAAGCAGTGCTCTGAGTTTTCCCATCCTCAGCCAAAATGGTTCACAACACAGCTCCAACTACTCATGGCACCACAGGCAAAAAAAAAAAACAGAGCCACTTCAAGCAATCATAAAAGCACAGCAGAAATTTTCCTCCAAGTCTCTATGTCTGTACCTTTGAATACCGGCCCCTGCCCTGCCCTCTAGCATGGGATGGTCTTGCTCCTTGCTGCAGGCGCTCCAGTTATGCGAGACAGTATCACACACAGCAGTTCCTCAGCATCTAAGAGAAGAGAAGGGTTTTCACACAGTACAGCAGCATTTCACTGGATACCTCGCTAGTAAAGAGCTACTGGAGAAGGGCTTAGTAAGTGATGCTTAGCAGCTACCATCTTTAGCCAAAATCTTTCAAGTTATCTGTGCGGCTTGCTTCTGGACTCCAGAAGCCACACACATGTTCAGAAGGGGACTCGTCTGTTAAACTGGATAGAACACGGTGAAGAAAGTCCCCTAATTGCTTTTAAAATGGAAATGTGGAACTTGCTTAAACTTGAAAATTCAGATTATAGGAGGGTGTGAATGACTTGGTTACCACAGAATAGCTATTTTTATTAACTTCACACATAGACAAGTCCCAACATATCCAAGAAACCATTAGCTTGCCATACTGCCATGAGAAAGGAACATTCAAAGTTTCAAGTCTTTCTTCTATGTGGTTTTCATGTAAGAGTCTGCAAGTCTGCCTACAAGAACAGAAAATCTTTCAAACAAACTAATATAAACAAATTTCTCTCAGAGTTCCTCATTTTTTAAATATATGAAAGAATGCATAGGATAAAAATTATGGTGCACTACAGAAGAACAAATTCGTGTCAATCTTGAGAACTGTAGCCTAAAGAAGATCCACTATACATTATGGCACCACCACCAAACACATATGGGGAGAAAAGCCAGAAATACCTTTGAATCCTGGGGAAAACAGTAAGAGCAAGCCAAGAGAAGAGGGTCAAGCTGACTTGCATCTACCAGCTAACAGGTGTTTATGTTGCACTTTTTTTTAACCAAAAAAACCCCACAGCTTTTCCACACATGTTAGGAAGTCTGTTGACTCCCCCTTTTCCTCACAAAAGGAAGTGGAAAAAATACTGCCTGAGAAAACCAAGACCCAGGCCAACAAATAATGAACCTCCCAGGCAATGAAGCGTATGGCTGCTGTATCACATCAAGTTCAAAATCAGCGGGGCAGCTGCTCCCCACATAACAAGCTCTGAAAAACAGAAAGCCACAATCTCAGCCCCAGTGATCCATTTCTGTTCCTGCAGAATATAAATGCCATGGTTTTCAGGCAGCCAATTTTACAAGACACAAACAATTTAGGATTAGGATTTTGAGTATAAACTCTTCCCACAGAAGCATAGTCACACAGAAGTCAAAACGAACAACTCGGTGGCACAGTTCCTGTGTTTGAAGCTCCTCCAAGTTTTGAGAAGGGTTGTGAATATAGGCTCCAGAGCAAGAGGGTTCTCCAGTCCTCCTACTAGGCTTGCAGTTTGCACTCATGGAGACAGACCAGGCTAAATCTGACAATGTCAACATGTAAACAAGATAATCCAAGAGAAAAAAAAAAAATTCTCCCCACCACCTCAACTCTGTCACTGCAAAAATAAAGTTCCCTCTTCACATGTCATCAAAACTATGTGATTAGTCAAAGCCTCTGCCAATAACATTTAAATTTTCCATCAAGAGCTATCCAGCAGAAAACCACTAGAAAGGTTTAAGTTTAATGCCAATTTGTAGCTCAAAATTATGAATTTAAAGGAGAAAGCTGACAAAGACTGAACAGCCCAAAGTTACTCAGCCTAGACACTACCACCATAACACCACAGAAGCTAGTACAATTCGCAGCAAAGCAACTGGCTCAGCATGTAGAATAAGTCAATACAAATAGTAATAAGGAAATACTTGTTACCAAAGATGCTGTGGCAACATTGAACTGGGTACATAAGACAATGAACTTTTTTCAGTGCTTAGAAGAACCCCACTGACCCCAGACTAAAGGAAACCACATTATTTGCAATTATCAAGTAAGACATTGTCTTTGGATAACTTCACAGGAAAAATTACATCTTCTTCCTCTTGCAATGAGGAAGAAAACCTGAAGTGCATAAAGAATGCAATACTACTCTCCTGGGGGCTTGGCTATACTTGGGAGCTCTTCCAACATAACTATTGGACTTCAAAAATTATGCCCCATTCTTCTGCTCTAGGCATCAGGTTGAATTACCATCTTTGTCATGTTTCACCATCACCTTCATTTGCCAACAAATCAGCGGAGTCCACAACCTCCCCAGTCAATTGCTCTAACACAGCTAACTCAAGACCCAAGCTTGCTGAAAGACAAAATATTTCTGTCACTCACGATCACTGTAGGCAAGAGCCAGTGCTACTCAGTAACCAAGCCTTTCTAGTCACTCTCCTGAAGGTCTCTCTGTGGTTAGTTGTAGCCCAGCAGTTGTAGAAATAACACAGCAACACAGCTGTACCAAGAAGTTTCCTTCTTCACAGGTCTCAGGACCTAAATGCATACAAACGTCAGTTTAAAATTAGTTCAAGGTACATTACACAGACATTTCCTTGAACTTTGACTTTCCACAACAAAGAACTCCTCTCCTCTTTCAGGAGATCTCCACTCTAACCAAATGCAGCAATTTTTCAAGTACAAGAGCTACCAAACATCAAACCTGCAGTGGTTCACCGCTACTGGAAAGTGGGCAGTGTAAATACTTTACTATTGGGTTTGCCAGTCAAGTCCTCTTGGGGTAAGAAGTTCAGAGCAATTAGAACAGCACCTAGAAATCACATACTGCAAATGGAGATCTCCACAGCAACGCAGTGTCAAAGTGCAGCTCTGCAGGAAGGGTGGAAATGCTCAGCCCTCTGTCAACTCAGTTCTCCTCTATTTTTGCTTCAAGGGTACAGCTATCCCCTGTCCAGAGCGGATTTGGTATCAGGCCTTTACAAATTATGACACTCACTAAGCACTCAATAAAACCTACTCTTCCCTCCAGGTGCAAGCAGCAGTGGACAAAGTAGCTGTATTGACAGCCTCTAAGCACAAAGTATTCTTAGCTATTCAAACCCTCTGAGAAAATGAGGTGGCAAGTACAGCATCAAGTGTCCTACTTGAAGAAGAAAGTAGTCTTTTTCTGGAGCCAAAGGCAGTTTGCAGAAGACATCCACCCAACAACTGACAGATGGGCTCTCCCTTTTGTTCACCTGTCTCCATAAGAAGGCAATAATGTTTCTCTAGTGCCCGGGAATACTGCACAATCACTGTGACTGTTTTAAATCAGTAATTAGCGTTGCCTTGTAGATGAGCCTCCCCCTAATCCCAAGATGGTAGCTTAGATTTCCAGCCTGACAACTCATGCTTTTCTAATTAGATGACTGGACAGCCCTGTCCTTATCTCAATGTACTACTAAGTGTCTCTGCAGAGACTCCTTCCACACCCTCTATACAGTAACTTTAACTGTCTTCTTCAGACAGAGTAGCCACCACACCTCTAGTACTCACCAGGACAGGCTTGCTGACAGGCCAAGTCTTGCCCATGTGGATGCAGCTTCCTTGCTGGAAGCTTTATTAGGTTAAACAGAGGGTTTCCTCCTCCTCCTACAGCACAGGTCACGCTGAAGAAGTGTTTGTAAAACACCCTACTGTTTCAGGCAGTTCACCCCCAGAACCACCATATCTGGCTCAAGGCTTGCTAGGACTCCACTAAATATTAGCTCTTCTTCAGACCTGCTTGGAGTCTATTAAGGGGTTCATGTTTAAAGCAGCAGGGCACAACTCCACTGCTATGAGGAAAACTGAGGCAGATTTCTAGAATGAAGGAGGCTGTAAGATTTCCAGGGCTTAAGCTAACTAAGGCCTTCTAGTCCCCACACAATCCTTCTAGGACAGATGCCGGCTGTGAAAGTTGCATTACCCTATCCTGCGTAAGATGAGAGATAAGCTTCAGATAACAGGAATTCTTATGCCTCCACTAAAGGTTAGCATTGCTGCTCGGTAACCAAATACCTCATACAGAGCTACTGATTTCAGCAAGGCATCAATCTTCAAAAAATCTCCACAGTAACAAAAGCTGCAGCAAATCAAGATGGCTTGCAGGTCACCTCAATGTGACCCCAACACTCTAGACTAAAGGAACCACTTTGCAGAGCAGGAGTAAACCCTTCAAGAATAGGGTAGAAAATTAGATGAGCTTTAACGTTGTTTTCCTAATACAACCCCTTTCTGAAATTAGTTTGGTTTTAACTTCGTCCGAGACCAAGGACAAGTCTAGAATGAGCTTTCAAGATCGTCTTCCTTTTTAACAGTTTGAGCGCTGAGATGCTGATCAAAAGCCTATGATGTGACCCCCTCTTGTAGGCATCATCCTCATGACACTTTACTCTGCATAGTACCTAAGCTGTGGGCTCGTGTGTACAAAAATATTCTTTTTCCCCCCATTCTAGAGATCTAACCTTACCTTAGAGCCTGCAGACTCCAGCTCTGATACCTGTGAGACCCTGGCCAACAAACCATATAGCACTGGCTCTCTGACTTCCAGCTCTGCTCTGCAAGGTGCCAGAGCTAAGGGTGCACAAGGCCCCCGAGGGGCTGTGCAGATACATCCCAAAAGAATGGAGGTGGCATCCACCCCCCTTCCTACTGCAGCTATGAGCGCAGGACAAAACTTTCCAGAGTCACTTCCTAAAACCTCTCCTCCACAATTCAGCAGCAATATTGGATCACCTGGAAAAATAAGGGAAGAAAATAAGAGACTTTCACCTGTAGCCTCATGTGGGTAAAATGCTTAACAAGGTTTGGAAGTAGAATACTACTGAAAATCATAGTAGGGTGGTCCATCACTTGCCAGATTCCTAGCAGGACAAGTGGCTTCACAGCACACATCTGAATCTTGCAATCTCTATTTGTATTGCAATAGATTAAGTCCCCTAGGCTAAGATCACTAATTTAGCCAGTCCTGAAGATGGAAAGCATTTCTTAATGTATATCAGTTGAAGAAAAAGGTGTGAGAAAACCAATAATCTCCTATTCAGGAGAATTCCTATTCAGGAACTGGGTAGAAATTCAGTGCCTTTCCCAGAGCCACTGCAAAGCAAGTCTCCAGTGGCAGTAGGAACCAACGGCAAGATACCTTAGGGAAAGGAAAAACCCCTACCACCACATGCTGGTACATGACCAGGATAATCTAGTTTTAAAGAGATCAGCAGGTCTGATAGAAATTCCATACTCAACAAATCCTCCAGGACCTTATTATCCCTACTGATGTACAACTGGCTAGTGTCACAGAAGTCACTAAGTTTTTGTGTACAAGTCCAAGCCAGAACTGTCCTGGAAAGAAGTACTTGAGAGACAAGTGCTAGGAGTAAAGTGACAGGTTGGAATGGAAAAATAACACACAAGATCGTACCTTGGGTACAAGCCCTCAAGGGATACTGGGTGTCCAACTAAGCACCTTTCAATAAGATCTCTTCCCTCTGCACCTTACATCGTTTTCTCAAAACATGCATGTGTATTTTAGACAATCTCAACAAAATGTGTGCAATGTGGGAGTAAAGAAGGGAAAAAAGAAAACCACTTTGTGCAGTCTACATCTCAAATAAGTTCCCTCACAGAAGAAGCTCAGGCTGCTAAGCAGATACTACAGCCACAGACAAACACACCTCCAATTCAAAGACAATGACCTGCGTGCATACTTGTGACAAGTCATGCCAAGATGCTGCTGATATGAAAACCAATCAGGCACCCAAAACTGAACAAGGCAGGAACTTGGGCAGAAGCCTACAGCAGACTGTGGGATGCAATAGCAGCAGTTTTTGAAAAAGTTTATTTTCTTGGTCTCTCTTCAGGCTTCCCAGCGAAGGTCCATCTCTTCCCCCATTACTCTAAACACAACCTTGGCTGCATGACAAAACAGGGCTCTTTGCCTACCCTTGTTCTCCAGGACTGCCAGTCCTCATGGAAACTGCTGGCCAAGGACAGAACTCTCAGCAACAGCTGGATTTCAAATGCTGACAGGGGCCAGCAGAAACCAGCAGGTAGGACCAGTTCAGCCCCAGGGAGGGTGCTGTCATTTAGCCCTGCTCAGAGGCTAATCTAGGAGCGCAGAGGGTCACCCTCGATGCTCAAGCATAAGCAGCTGCTATTCAGCAAGACATTTGCAACCGCACATAAGCCGATGGCCGAAGAAATTCCCCAACACAGGCAGCAACAGACTGCAGAAAGCTACCACTACGTTTAAGATTTATAAAACAGTGGGTGGAGGGAGCACAGGACAACAAGGAGCAGAAAGGGTTTTTGTTTGACAATACCACGAATTGGGCTGAACTCTAGTGGCAGTTAAGAAACTGCTGGGCTAAGACACCACCTGCAACGTGGCAGGCAGAGGGACATACTTGTGACTTCTCCCTTCTGCTCAGCATCACTTTGAAACACGTGTCAGAATCCGACTCCATTTTCATTAGATCTTTGCCTCACTAGATCACTGTCGGTTCAATTTGGCTTTCTGAAATATCTTGGAATCTAAAGCATCTACAAGCAAAGCGTAAAGAGAGGGTCCCAGCTTAAACCTGAAACACAAACGCTGCACCAGGGACTGGCCTGGTTAGGCTGCTTAGCCTATTATTTTGCTGGTGGGAAAAACAAATTAGAGATTTTTAAATCTGCCCACTCACTTCCAATATACTAATGATGATGACTCTTCTCCAACAATTAATTTTGCTGCTCCTACTTGGCATACAGTTCCTAGAAGCAGAATGGACAACTCGCTCCTTGTGGAGCCAAACATGCAGAGATTTGATTAAGCGACAGAACAGGAAACCAGATGAACTCCAACACTGCCCATGAATGAGATCCAGTCTCTCAGAGAGCACATGCAGCCTCTCACATCACAAAACCCAGCTGTTGCCCTCCTATAATTTCAACAGTTTCGACTCCATCCAGTTCATTTGGGTTTTGTTTTATGCAAAAGTGCTAGGGCTGCCAAAGAGAGGAGAAAGTGGTGTCTCATGTTTACGACAGAGCCAGACACCAGTGCAGCACAGAACGCCAAGGAACTTGCGTGTGTTTAGCTCTTCAGTACCCTGCTATGCAAAGCTCTTAACCAGCTCACATCAGGCTTTCAGATAGCTTTGAGGACTGATGACAGCTAGGTCCAATAGACTGTATCCAAAACACTGAGCAAGCTCTAGGAAACTTCAAGCCTGCACAGGTTGACGAAAATGAAGAAACAGAGCAAAGAGCAACATGAAGAGTACACCATTAAACTGCAGGGTAAAGCTAAGGCTGTTCTGCACAAGACTGCCACAAACATCAACACATCATCAAGGAAAGAAGTTAACTCCTCTTCTCACAGTCAGGCTGCTTACAATTTTACCAAAGTCACAGTCTGAAAGAAATTAATAGATCAACAAAGTCCATTTGATTCACTCAGCTGAGAGATCTTTACGTACCAGCCAGCATCTTTTTAATGCACTGGCAAGTGCTGTGTGAAGGTGCGCTGTCAGAATCCAGGAGGAAGCTTCAATTACAACTGCCAGCCGAGGAGGCGTTAACAGCAGCAAGCCCAGTCCAGAGGCACGCCGATGAGATTTCCAGCCCTAGTCTAGGCAAGGCCCGAGATAATGAGAGACTCGGGGCAACACATGAGCCAGATCCAGAGTCATTTGAGGCCAGAAGGGTACTCATAATGGCAGTCCACAGCTTCAAATCCACATCACTCTCACAAAAATCTGCACATATGTTGAAACGGGGAGGTACATGTGGGGTAGGTCATTACTTTATCCACCTCAGCATTTCATGTTCAGCCTTTTTCATGTTTCTTATAACACAGCATGACCTGTCCCTAACACAAAGACTGCGAGGGTAAGATCTAGCTCCTCATGTCGTAACCCATTACAGAAGTGGCCAGACTTGCTGTTAGCTCTCATCCTCTAACAACCAACAGCCCTGACCAAATTGCCTGATGGACAGGGAAGGACTGACATATGGGAGAAAGAGAGAAAATACTTCAGTTTGAGTTTTGCTGTTTAAGTGTTAAGAAAACTTGATATTTAAGTTGCAGCTCAGATTTAAGATTCCTACAGAACTTCAAAGATGACTGGAGGACTAGCTCATTCGACCGCAGGAGCTCTCTGCAATTGTCCCTCTAGGGAACGTCACATGAACCAGAGAAACATCTCCATCTCACAAGCATGCCGCTGTCTCACTTTTACCACTGCATGTTCCCAGCCAAGTGAAGCAAAGCCAAAGTGTTTAACTTCATGGCATTTTTCTTCTTGAAACAGAAACTTTTGAAGCTGTCTGATCAATTCCAAGGACTTCACAGGAATGCTACAGGCATCAGTGTGGAAAAAAAATCCTCTTATGTTGACAGCAATTTTTTTTAAAAATGAAACAAGTGTGACTATAAAATACATAGAGGATCACCCATGGTGACACAGTTAGTCATTGCTCTGTCCCTCTCGTAACTTCCAGGCTTCAGTCCCACACTAACTGACAGGGTTCAACAGAGAAAACAAGTACAAGCTGGACTTTGCCAAGCCCAGGACTGCAGCACAAAGGCTTGCTCCATACAGTGAGCTATGCTGCCATGATAAGGAAGACCCTGAACGTGACAGCACTGCCGTTCCATCCTGCACTTGGTGTAGTCCTTTGCTGTAGTGGAAGCGCACCACTGTTGGAAGCTCTCAAACACATCCAGCTGCAGTCCCCTCTCCAGTTGCAAACATCTTTTAAATCCAGTTCAGAAGCAAACACCTGCACTTCTAATGCCTTTGCAAGATCTAATTTGGGAACTACTCATCTAAACGGTAGATTTGCATCGTCAGGTATCAAACGACAATACTTTGGTTTGTCTTCAACAGCACCCAGGTGGCATCGAGAGCGAGCATGTAGACAGAAATGTAACTGCTCAAAAGATGTATAGAAACGGTCTGCACCACTCAGTAACAAAATGGACTCCAATGTGTTTGCCCAAGATGCTGACACAAGTGCTGGCATGGAGACCACATTTCTGCCCTACCAACACCGGCTCAGCACATGCTGCTTTGTCTAATCCGTGTCTTCTTTACTAAATGCTGACTTATGAAATAAGTCTGCAAGGGACAGAGAGATCACACCTGGGAAGTCTCTGCTCAGCTCCAACACAGGCTTCCCATACAATCTGGAGCTTGTCACCCTGCCTCAGTTTCCCATCTCTTTCTCCAGCAGCTGTGCAGGGGCGTGGGGAAGGGGACAGCTTTTCCCTTCCTCACAGATATCTGAAGACACACACATTGAAAAAAATCTTAAGAGTAGCCCACAAAGGCCTGGGTAAACACACTGACAAAACTACATTTTATTTACGCAGACTCAGCATCTCACCAAAGCGTTGTCGCAGGATTTGTCTACTGATCAAACCACCTCTTTGTACAGATACAAACTTCCAGTCTTCACCCAACTCGCATTAAAGAATTTGATAGAAATAAACGAAGCAAAGCACAGCACGTGCACAAAAGGGCCAGAGGCAAGAGCTGAATCCACCCAAATCACAAGTGGGGTTTCAAAACACAGCAACCCCAAGCCGTCACCACAACCCCGCACTGCTGCACACACACAACACGGCTGCGTTCCACTCCCCTTCCCCCGGCCACCGCTCGTACCACACCAGGCCTCTGCCCCGCGGCGGTCCCAGCACCGCCGCCTCTCCCGCCCCGCGGGGCCGGCCCGGCGCTGCTGCTGCCGCTCCTGCTCGGCGGCCCCGCTCCGTGCCTGCAGAGGAGCCGGGGCCGGCCGCCCCCGGGGCGGAGAGGCCGAGGGGCGCCCCAGCCGTTAGGCCCCGGCAGCCCCCGCACCCCCCGGCTCCCGCTGCGGCCGTTACGCCGCTGGACCGTCCTCCCCTTCCCCTCAGGCAAACCGCATCGCTGGGCCCCCCGCGGCCGCGCTCCCGCCCGGTGCGGCGGGCGGGGCGGCCCCGGCGGCGCCCGCCCCGCCCCGCTCTCCTCACGGCCGCGCTCGCCACCGTCACCACACAAAGCCCCCGGCCGCGCTCCTCGCTCCCCCTCCCGCCGCAACAGCCCTTCCCGCCCGGCGCGGTGCCGGCGTTACCTGCCGGGCGCGGCGCGGGAGGAGGCTGCGGGGCGGGGGCCGGACAGCGCTCAGTGCCGGCGGCGGCGCCCGTTGCGCTGCATGGCTGCGCCCGCCCCGCTGCCACGGGAAGAATGGGAGCCAGCGCGCATGCGCCACCCGCACCCCCTCCGCGCCGGCGCGTCACCGCCCCGCGCCTCTAGAAGACTCCTGGGCCAGCAGCACGCATGCGCGCGGGGGCGTGCGTACACAATTCCCCCCGTTCCAACACCTACCATAGAGCGCGAGGCGCCCGCGCGGCTCTCCATGGTAGGTGCGGGGAAGCCCCCCGCACGGCGGCGGTGAGGTCAGTGTGCGCGGCGCGCATGCGCGGCGCCTCCCCGCCGCGGCCGTTACGGGCGGGCCCGGTCGCCATGGCGACGCGGCGAGAGCCGCTGGGGCTGAGAGAGCCGGCGGAGGAACGGTTTCACAGGCGCGGCGGGGGCAAGGGGGGGCTCCACACCGAGTCCCGGCTGATTTGCCTCAGCAGAAGGCTTCCCGGAGAGCGGTGTTCCCGGCGGGCGGGCCCAGCCGGTGAGAAGCGGAACTGTTTGGAGAGGAATTCCTGCTGCCGGGCAGAGCGGGCTCGGGGGCCGAGCGCTGCCGGGTAGGAAGAAGCCTGAGGCTGCGTGTTAGTGCACAGCCCTCCCCCCGGCCCCAGCTTTAAACGATTCCCTGTTGAGGGAAACAGTGGTTTGTGTAGTCCCCGTTAAAAAGCTGCATTGAAAAGCCACAAATCCTTTCTCCTAAATGGAATGAGTTGCAGTGCTTCTACTGTATGACTACGGTGAAAACAGCAAACAAACTCCTCCTGCGCAGGCTCTTCACAAAGACACGTTTGACCGCTGCCTTCTCTGGGCTTATGTCAGCTTCTCTTGTACTGGTTGTCGGGAACCTTCATTTCACCTCAAACACCCCCAGCTGTCCTCATCCTCCGTGCTGCAGAAAGTGGCTGACCCCCATAATGTGGTGTAACATTGCAGCTTCCAACAATACGCAGTCTGAGCCATCAAAACAGTTCATATGGAAGGGGCGTATGTGGAAAAAATGGTTCCTTTTTAGTCATAACTTCGTGAAATAATAATGCGCTTCTTCATAGCTCACAGTTTTGTCACAGGAATGGCTTTTGGCAAGCACCCTCCAAATAACACCAAATTTGCTAACTTGTTCTTTTCCACCATCAGGTTCCAGAGCAATATGTAGCTGCTGCTTTGCATGAAGGAGTCAGCATAGGTCAAATGTAAAAAGTGGAACAGGCTGCACAGATGTCAAGAGAAAGCTGGGGATATTAGTGCTTAAAAGGATGGCAGATCTGTGTAAACTGAAAGCAGGCGATGACAAAACAGCTTTAGAAATTATGGTGGTTCTTACCCCCCAGGCAGTAGCTAATCTCCAGAGAGCCCTAACTGGCTAAGTACTACCCAGGGCAGAGACACAGCAGCTCTGCTTCACCTACTGCGGCTTTCCAGTCCCCACATTGCTACCCGTGTGCACTCAAAGGGACACAGGCTCTGTGCCAAGCACTCTCCCTCCCAAGCTGGGCAGTTCTGCAACCAGGACTCCAATTGTTTGCCCTTCTCTTGTTTTGCAGTCTCCTAAAAGCAGTTGATGATGGGGTACGATCATCAGTACGTTAATAAAGCACCGATCATTCCACAGCTGAATCTCTTTGAACTATGAGCAAAGTTTTCTTGGAGACTCCCTCTCTGTTACCTAAAATACCATCGCATTCCATTTGAGCAATAAAATTGGATTAAAATTGATCAAATAGTTCTATTAGCTGAATTATGATAAGCAATACTTCATTTAGCTTTAGTAAGAAATATTTGGGTATCACACATTTGCTGTGAATTCATTCTCTTCAGTGTTATAATAAAGAGGCATTTACCTTGGAAATTTCTGAATACTGCCTTCTGATATAATTGAGTGTTTGCCCCTTTTTTTCATAGATTATTACTTCTGGCAATTTTAGGGTCACTGTTTGGCTGTATAAAGCTTCATAAAGAAACGTTGAGAGATGCAGTTGGCTTGGGTTTTAAGTACTTTTTTCCCCCCTCCTAGATAACACTTGCACAGAAAATATAATTTTTATTTCCTCTTTTGTTGCCAGAATTCAGGTGACAACCACACAAAACTTAGAAGCCTCCTCCCTGTGTAATTAACAGATAGACTGTGAACACGGTCTTTCTCTCCGTGTTTTCTTCACGTTTTTATTATAAAACAGGTAGAGTCTCTGCACAGAAATAAGTTTCTCTGTCATTTAATCAGCTCTAATGTTTTATTTTTTCTGTTATTATATGACCATCTCCTTGGCTCCCCACAGAGACCTTTACAACAGTTTATGCCTGTACTTTTAAGATAACGGAAGTGCTCCACGAGCAGCAGCACTAATGATGCCTGGTTTCCCACGGATCTGTGTTCTTTATCCCTCTGATCTGCCCTGCTACCTCAGCGGCCCTACCCTCCTCGGTGTGTCCTGTGATGCTCCCCTCTAAAGGGACACAGGCAGCACCAGGTGCCGTGAGTGCGGGGCTGTACACACTTGCAGACTGACTGGCAGGCTGCTGCCAAAAGAACCACACCACGCCCGAGCTCCCTCCTGCCTTTCCCTGAGGCTGGCCATGATTATTCTTCTCCTCCAGTTCTCATGAAACGTGAGATTCTTTCCTCCTCCTTCAATGCTAAGCAGGAAAAAAGGAGGGGGCTAGCCTGACAGCTGAATAGAAACAGACTGATCACATAAGCCTCCTTTTAATTAGGAAAAGAAGTCGAATACATTGTAACCTGCAGGTTTCCTTCAAACGTTATTAAAGTAGGCAGTGAAGGCACTGTTCTGATTCTTGCCCTTTAAGTTTCTTAAAATTAATCACTACTGCATCACTATTGCACTCTATCACATGCTACATTGCATGCTTCATCCTGCCTTCTCTAACAGAACACTGTCTTTCCATGGATTTTTTTTTTCAGCTTTCTTTTAGTCTCACAACATCTCAGTATTCTTTAATTCAGCTCAGAGGAGGCTCCTCTTGATTATATTGCGCAGTCCATCAGCTTTCACAGGGACATCAGTCTGCATCAGCTCTAGCACCATGACCAACCTGTGCGTCCATTGCCTGTGACAATTCACAATGGAAACCCACCATGAAGGCACCCTGGGATACCCCACGGGCAACTAGATCTAAGTTTCCGGGTGGAATCAAATCTGCATGGATACCTCAGCTTCTCCAAGTTATTGTTAGGTAACAACAGTGCTATTTCTAACCAGTCCTTGGGGATTCATCCTGGGGTGCAGAAAGGATTCTCTAAATGAAGGAAACAGCAGCGACTACTGGAGGAGCTTCTACCGTCACACACGACTGCTTGACAAGGACTTCACTACCAGTGGTTTGACAGCAAGCATTTGGGATTACCCTTATAAATAACACCTAGATAAAGGTACTTCTTACTACACTCTCATTTCTGAAAGATCTGCATTTACTTACCTATCTCGCACGTGGAGCTCCAACACAGACTGGTGCAGCAGAACGGTAGGGACATCTCTCTCCCGAGAGGGTACTGTTCCCCGTGAAGCAGCACGTATCTCTCTCATCAGCCCACCTGCAAAGTACGCTGTTCTCTGCTTGTGCAGAAAGGTCTGGTTTGTCATGAGTAGGAGGTGTGTGCCTTTGCACATGCAAAAGAAAGCACAGTCCATTTGCAAGATCAGACAGGAGATCAGCTAATGGACATCTGCAGTGAGGGCGTAGAAAGCTGAAAGTAAGGGCAAAGTAAAGCAAGAAAGCTTTTTTTAAAAATAAAGGAATGTATGGATATTCTAGCTTACATTTACTAACACCACTGTTTCAAACAAAAACATATCAATAAAACAGAAGTAGTGGGAAGCAGAGGGATGGATTGGGAGGAAGAGAGGCTCTATTTCAGCAGAAACAGACTATACCTGAGTGACCTGCTCTTCCCCTTTCCTTCAGGGCCCTTTTGCACAATGTCTGCTCAGGAATCTGATGTCTGAGTGCTCCAAGGAGAAATGTATAAATAACAGTATGATGATTGTGCTGGTTTTGGCTGGGATAGTTAATTTTCTTCACAGTAGTGAGTATGGGGCTATGTTTTGGATTGGTGCTGAAAACAGTGTTGGTAACATAGGGATGTTTTAATTACTGCTGAGCAGTGCTTACACAGAGTCAAGGCCTTTTCTGCTCCTCAGACCACCCCACCAGTGAGTAGGCTGGGGGTGCAAAAGGAGCTGGGAGATGACAGAGCCAGGACAGCTGACCCCAACTGGCCAAAGGGATGTCCCATGCCATATGACATCATGCTCAGCATATAAAACTGAGGGAAGAAGGAGGAAGGTGGGGAAGGACGTTCAGAGTGATGGCGTTTGTCTTCCCAAGTAACCATTACATGTGATGGAGCCCTGCTTTCCTAGAGATGGCTGAACACCGGCCTGCTGATGGGAAGTAGGGAATTAATTCCTTCCTTTGCTTGTGTGGGCAGCTTTTTCTTCACCTATTAAACTGTCTTTATCTCAACCCACAAGTTTTCCTAACTTTTACCCTCCTGATTCTCTCCCCCTTCTTGCCTGGGGGGAGTGAGCGAGCAGCTGTGTGGTGCCTGGTTGCCAGCTAGGGTTAAACCATGACATGATGTAGTTGCCCAGGACAGCAGAGGCAGCAGCATCAAAGCCTGGCTGTCCCTGGGTTGCTTTCCTAGAGTTGAGCACACTGCCATGGAGACAGTTAGACAGCTTTATGTGCTGTCCCAGGTTGACTACTTACATGGCTAAGGGAGAGAACAACCTCACCTAAGTCAACGTAACACTGCGTCTCTCCCTTTGCCATCTCCTGGCACTGACACCTCCTGCACACGTCACCTGAACAGACTTGTGCAGTGCTAAGGAGAAGGCTGGATGGCTGCTGGCACAGAGATAAAAAACAAGGGCCAACACAAGGTGAAGTCCAAGTACCCAGCTTCTGGGTGCTGTTGATCCCGCTCTGGAATGGGCTCCCTGCGTGACTCACCTCCCCTACCCCTCACTTACCTGTGAAAGAGAGAACGAACTTGTCCACACTGCTTGAGCAAAAACACTTGAAGCAGGGAAAGCACTAGCTACTTCAGATCAACATTAAATTTAATAATTCCTCGTTATTTCCTTTGCACATGACAGTTGTCACAGCCCCAGATTCGAGCACTTTCAGCTCAGACAATATGCTCCTGCACTGCTATCTTTAATTGGCACTTTCCTGCCAAGCCTCAGCATTTTACATTGGGCTTTTTCCACGTGAGAGCTGCCACAAACAAAGCAGCCCGCTGACCCACTTAACTCCCACGTGAAGGCACATGAAGCTTTGCTTCGGTCACCAAACAGAAAAGAAAATGCGAGAGCAGAAGGGTTTGATTAAAGGGAAGTGAGCAAATGGCTTCAAGGCTCATCGTGTGCACATGGGCACGTCTGCGTGTGTCCACTCCTTGCAGAAATTTGGCCACCCAGGGAGAAACATCACATACAAAGCAGGTAGTCCTCATGCCCTGTGAATTGGGCTTGAAACGAGTTTTCCCATTGGCACGAAGGTCCTGTGAGCCATGTGACACCCTCACGGACCTCATCCTCCGACCCAGTGTGACAGGGGACGGCTCATTCTCCCTGGCCAAAACATCAAGGGAGGTACCAATTAGTGTTAATTGTGGTATTCTTTGTTTTGTGACTGGAGTCTGAGCTGAAACCCCCCAAAACTGGACACAGCCTACTGGCAACACCTCTCCACCCTTTCTGACCCCAGGTAGGTTCGATGCAGTAGCCTAGAAGATCTCTGGTCTTAGCAAGCCATAGGCACTACGTCTCATATTTGCATCAGAGACCATATTTTTCCTGGCTGCCCTCAGGCCTCTGGGAATAGATATTTACAGGTCAAACTAACAGGAGTCCTATTTTTGTCTTGCACTTAAATTTACATTAAACAACATCTCAGCCCCATTTCCTCTTCCCTCATAATTCCCCACTTACACTATCTGAAATGGATTTATCTCTTCCTGTGCTTGTTCTCTGTAGTCATCTGCTGGTGTTATTTTATCTTTTTTCCACCACCCAAACTCTTACAATTATGCTCATATCTCCTTTTTTTATACTTGCACATCACACATGCACATACCTTAGCAGCATGGGTTCTTTTAATCTTTGGAAAACATTTCCTTTTTATCCTCACCCGAATATTAAGCCAACTGGAAAGTGACACATCAAGGTTAGGAATGCAGTCTGCTCCTGACAAGGAAAAAATGCTGAGCTTTGCAAGAGAGGCTAAGTGGATTAAGATCCTTTTTAAAGATTAGGTCACCCTTCACTCCAAATGCAGATTTCTACTGAAATTAATGGAAGCTCTTACAAAATGCAATGGGAGGGCTGACATTGAACAGCAACACAGCAAACATAGACCAGCAGCCCCTCAAAACCGATTGTCCAAATCACCGACTCCAAATGATTCTTAAAAACCAGCTGATTGAACCTATACTATGTATTAACATGGCAGGATTTCATCTTGTAAAATTATGAGCTGATGGGGAAAAAAAGCTGAGCTAGTAGTTCTCAGGATAAAAACCTGGGCTGTGATTCATCCGATGTGGCTGCATTGACATTACACCAAGGGGCAGGTTTGCCTTCGGAGAATGCATACTGCCTCCAAAACCAGTCCTTTGCACTTGCAAAGCTCCTGCCAGCCCAGTCACAAAGCTCTGGCAGCTCCAGCAGCTCCAAACCTGGATGGTTTGTTTTTCAGGATACAATTCAATATAATGCACTTTAAGCATTGCCCAGCTAATGAACTGCAAACATTACGTCTTTTTGTGGGATAGCTGAGGGAAAAGCCTTATAGATTTGTCTCATATTTCCTCTGCCCATTGCTTCTGGGCAGATGAACCCAGGCAGACCTGCAAATGCAGCCCAGCACCTGCAAGTCACACCAGATCCCCTCCAGCTCTCACATCAACAGAAATTAAAATCTTGCAGGTAACAAAGCAGCTGTGCTGCTGCACGACTGGCAGAGACCCCTGCTTGCTCCCCACCGCACGACTGCCTTCTGCAGGGCGGGCTGGCAAGAAACAGTAACTGTGAGTACACGCAGTAAGCAAGACAGAGAAACAAGGCACTGCCTTCACTCTCAAAATGGTGCAACACTTTCAGCCTTGTGAAGCCACCCTGACAGAAGTAACTCCGGTTCTCTGCTCATTCTAAAGAAACCAAAACACATGGAAGCTGGGGGTTTGTGCAAGCACTTGCGGGAAACTGGCAGCAATGCCGCACTGCGGAGCAAGCAGCCCGATTTCCAGGTCTGTACCTGCTCCCCAAGCCTCCTCTCAGTCAGCACTGCAAAAACACACAGAAAAAAACCAGAGCTTTCCAGAATCACTATCTGAAAAACCAGTTTTATTTGTTCTTCTCCTCCCTGTTCTTTAAAATAACAAGTTTTAAATCCAGGCCAGGTCCTAGAGTGTATGTGATGGGTCAAGTGCAGGGTCAAATGTGCAGCCACAGAAAGGAGGTGACCCCAGTGCCCACGGCTCACTGCAGACACCCACCTCGCTGTTTCAGAGTCCTGCAGCATTCATCCTCCCAATCCTGCCTGCTCTCTTCAGCACCACATTTGAAGACTGTTATAAACCAGCATTTTTCTCCTTGATCAGAGACATGACTTGTGTAGGAGCTTCTCTGTAGCTTATTCTTTCCCAGCAGCACAGGAGATCCACGTAGCTATTGGCCACAGACACTCAGGTGTGTCATGAGTCCAAGCCTCCCAGGACAGCCAGCATCTCCCTCCCTGCCATATGCTTAATTAATGCTGTGATGAGAGGCCTTGCTGCACCCTGCATGGGAGAAAATGTTTCACTTTAGCAATTCTCACTCATGCAGTTAACCATTTCCTCAGCTTGCCCTGACAGCTGCTGGCCTTGGGCAGGGAGGGATGAGCCTGGATCAGCGGTGCCAGGCGCAGACTGACACACAGAATGGCCCTCCTCACCCCGCGGTGGTCCCCCCCATATCTCTGGCCAAGAAGGTGCAGATTATTGCTGCCTGGAGTTGGACGATTCAAGACTTTATGGGCAAGATTGTAAACTCTGGAAAACAGGATGTGTTTGGACAGCACCTTGGACAATGAAGGAGTCTGGTCCAAGAGACCTGTGGGTATTCCTGGAAAACATCTACTGGAGATCACATCCACCGTACTCCTGTTACCCGCCAGCCCGGCTTTCACCTGCAACACCCTGCCTGGGGCAGGGATGTGCACAGCACCTCGCACCACACAGCCCTACCCTGGCCAGCTGCATCACACAGGCGAGGCGAAAACCAAACACCCCAGCACTCTGAAAGTTGGGAGAGGAGGAATTTGCTAGAGCTACCCTCTGCCTTGCTGGTGCTTTACTTGGAGAGGAGAGGATGTTACCCCTCAGAGCCACAAATCCTCCCTTGCTCCATGAGCTCTTTGCAGACAGGTTTTAGCCTCGTTCCTCGAGGCTGCAGCGATTTTAAAAGCCAGGTATGCAAGCAAACAGGCTTGTTACTGGCAAGAGCAAGCGTCACTTGCCCAGCCTGCTCTCCTCCTCCACTCAGGGCTCATAAGCAAGCACTGGACCACGGTTTGCAGCACACTCCTGCTGCACTGTGCAGCCTGCGCATCCCACAGCACATCTAACAGGCAAAACAAATAAGAAAAATATCAAACTGCATCTTTAATTTTGAGCAGTCTAACACCACCAAATTCACCAACGCCTTTTTCTCTGAAGGTGAGCATTGGCTTCATCATTCCTTTCTCCTCTCCATTTTGCAGTCAATTCTGCTTTTTCCAGTCCCCACCCCATTCCTCTTTTACTTCCAGTGCTTCATGTGCTAGGAAATGCTACACACTCATAAGCCCAGCTCCCCTTCCTGCAAAACAGAGAAATCAGAATAAATGAGTGTAAATTAGCACACTTTGCTAGCACATATGTGTTTCTGAGGCTTGAAAACAGTACTACGTACATAGGTGTTCAGTAGACCAGCTCCACAAAGTCTTTCATTACAGAAAGGCAGAGAGCTTGGAAGTTATGCCTTGAAACCAAAGCCCCAACACCCATAGCATCCCAGTAAAAACAACTCACAGCCCGCCCTAAAATCAGTGGCCAGGAGGTTCATGTCTGTGCAAGATGAATGAACAAACGACTGGAGAGCTGAGAAATAAAAATCAGTGCAAGGACTGAGGCATAACTCATGACACAGCACGTCTGTCCACTTGCTATGGAAACTATGTTTGGCAAATATCAGGTGTCTGAATTTCTGCTTATGTACATCTCCCGGGACAGCAGTGTATTAATAACACAGGCAGCCTAAAAACAGAAACTATCACCAAGAAAAGCTATCCTTCTGCTCAGAGTTCCTTGCTGTAGCCTGAGTATTGTTGTTGTGCTTTACTCAAACAGCACAGAATTTTGTTTCCTTGCTTTTCAGATTTGCCACCTAAGCTGATCTCAATTGAAGGAAGACCAATAAATAAAAGGAAGGGAAAGGAAAACTACAGCAGGAAGCAAACCTTGTTGTAAGCACAGCTTTCCTGAAAGTCTTGCCTTCAAGGCTCGCACTGCCATAGGAACACGGAGAGTGAGCAGCAAGCAGGGCGCTAGCTTAAAGGCACAAACCTCTTCAAGAGATCCGCAGAAGTGTGAGTCCCTGGAAGTTCACACAGCTAGACAGGACAGCCCAGGCATAGCAAGCAGCATGAAAAGAAGCCACAGAGTGAAACAGAGACGAAAACAGCAAGCAGACATAGGCTTCCAGGCAAGGGGCAGAACGCTGGGCACAGAGAGGAGCACAGGGACAGAAGCAGAAAAGGAAGAAAGCAACTCCGGGTCCAAAACACAGGCCAAGGGGCTGGGATGGGAAGCACAGAAGGGAGCTGCTCAAGCTTCAGTGAACATGGAACTGCACTGGATAAGTTACTCTAGATAAATTAATTTTTCTTAAGAGCAGCTTTAACTCAACAGCCTTGGAAGGAGTATTTGTGGCAGCACCAAAAAAAATGGGCATGTTTGATCAAGATCCACACCAGCTTTCTCCTGTATTTTTAAAACGTGGCAGACGTGTTAGTCACACCAATGCAGCCAAACTGCTTGGACTAGACAGGCTTCTTTATAAATCCGGGAGGGCATTTCCCAGGAAACCTTGTGCTGCGTTTGTCAGAGGGTAGCGTGTCCACACAACTGCCCCGTGCTGCCCCCCAGTGTCACACCGCACCCGAGGGACTCCGCTCCGGACAGGACAAAGCCCAGCCACATTTCTAGTTCATCTCGACCCAACAGGCATCTTCATTTGCACAACACGACGTTAGAAATACGGATTTTAAAAGAAAACTGCCCATTCTGGGCAGATGCATTTTGCTTCTCTGCTGCTGCTCTCTGCTGTATGAAGGAAAGGTAGAAAAGTTTTTCAGAGCGGCATGTCAGTTACTAACGGGCAAGTAGTTTCTGACAACCACTCTGATCACGTTTACCTCAAACCTTAGCTGAGGATCTGTTTCCCACGGATTCGAGGTGTAAACACTGTCTGTTTCACATCAGACAATGCACAGAGAAGGAAGCCTGCAGGTGTACGCAGCAACACTGCTACTAAAAGGCAAGGACTGTCAATGACCACTGCACTGGTAAACAGGTTTCCCTGGCATGCCCAGGATGACAAGCATTTGATATAAAGATGCACTCATCCAAGTGGCTTCCTCGACAGTTTAGAGCGACAAAGGAGAACGATCTAGTTTGCGCCACTGAGAGAATGTCATTTTGATCACATGATTATTCAAGTGATCAGGCCAGATAGGACAGAATTAGCCAGGCCAATGGTTCAGATTTCTTCTCCTCTGCCAAGAGTCCGAGTCTTAAAATAGCCAAGGAATTAGTGCCAGCCACCTACCTGAGCAGCCGGCTATTATCACCTGGGCTTTCCTCTGAAATCTTCTGCCAAGCCTGACCTACAGCCAACAGCATTAGAGCGCTTCATCTCAGACAATAAAAGATCAAAGCTAAGTACGCGCCACAAAACCCAAACTGGAATTTCTGCGGTTCTCAGATTTGCAATAAAATCCGCATTCTAATTGCACAGACTGCATCTTCAAACAGGACTGGGTATCTGCAGTCAGTTGTGACAGGTTACGCTGGAACAAGAATAAATGTTGATGCACAACAAAAAGCTACACTTGATTCTCTGAACGCACTCTGAACACACACTACTGGTGTCCTGGTTTCGGCTGGGATGGAGTTAATTTTCTTCCTAGTAGCTGCTGCGTTTTGGATTCAGTATGGGATTTGGTATGTGAAGAACACTGATAATACACTGATGTTATTAGTTGTTGCTAGGAGAGTAACAACTTTTTTCCAGCTGCCCAGGTGTTGCTAATGTGCAGGTGCAAGAAGCCGGGAGGGCTACAGCCAGACCAGTTGACCCAAACTGGCCAAAGGGAGTACTCCGTACCATAGGTGTTATGCTCGGTGTATAAGAGGGGTTGGCTGCTGGGCAGAAATCTGGAAGTTGCTGTTCTGAGATCACTGCTCGGGATCATTCCGAGATCACACTCGATTCCACACGGTGATCACTGCTCAGGTTGGGCTCTATTGGTCCTCAGGCAGTGAGAAATCGTGCATCATTTGTTTTGTGTATTCTATTATTATTAGTGTTATTTATATAATCATTATTATTATAATCTCTTCCTTTTGCCATCCTGTTAAACTGTCTTTATCTCAACCCAAGAATTTTACTTTTTCGATTCTCCTCCCCATCCCACCGGGTCAGGGAGGAGTGAGCGAGTGGCTTCGTGGTGCTTAGTTGCCGGCTGAGGTTAAACCACAACAACTGCTGACAAAACCTTGCCTTCCCATTCCTGGTTCACCCACCCAGAGGCTTATTTCACTCTTGTGGTGCATTTATCACCCCCTGAAGTAGAAGATATATTTGTTTCATGCAGGCAGTGAAACTAAAATACAGGGAAAAGATGCTGCTTGTCCCAAAGAACAACGGAACTCCTAATACAGCCCAGACTGTGCTGATTACTGAGCCTTGCTCACTCTGAGAACAGCTGTACATAAGGTAGTTGTCACCATTTGCTCCTTTCTGCAGTTCAGCAAGAAGTCCCTCTAAAAGCAGCCACACTTCACAGGTCCTTGAACATTTTCTGAACCAGGCAACAGCACATTTATGGCACACAAAACCCCAGAGAATTAGCAAGTTACCTCTGCCTGGTCAGCCCAGAGGGAAAGCGGTACGTCAGTACGTGCATGCCCGAGACCTCTGCGGCATGAAACGCCTTTTACACCAGTGTGTGAGGAACGGACGCGTAGCTGTGACTCCAGCTAAGCCACCAGCCAACAGAACAGTCACCCTGTGTCCTCCACAGTGAAGTACACTCTCAAACACAAATCTTCTGCCTGCATGGGGAAAGGAACGAGAATCTTGAATGAGTGTGACTTCAGCCATCTTCCTCTGTCTCTTCTCACCACCTTCCTACTTCCAGTCCCTTCCAAATCCTCTGCAACCACCCCACATCCTGGCAAAGGCTGGGCTGGAAGGCAGGGCTGGAAGGCACTGGCTTGCTCAGGCAGCGTGGTGTCCTACCTCTGCCCTGGACAGTACAGGCAGATCTCGACTGATGACAAACGAGATTAAATTCAAGGTGTGTCTTCCTTGGGGAAAAAAGTCCCTCATCCTCTGCTATGTGAGCACTCACATGAAACACAGACATCCAGTTAAATGGAAGAACCACTACCAAGAGTCAATATAATTGAAAAATGTGTTGTTTTTTTTTTATATAACCCATCATTAATTATAAATGTAAGATACAGCCCACATCAGTGATTTCTGCCTCACATTTTCTTTAAAACATTGAGTGCTAGAGACGAATTACAGAATTAACTAAAGGTTCTGGCACAACTGTGGGCATGTCACAGCACGGGCTCTTGCGAGCACAATGTCAAGAAAATCTTCAAAGACAGAGAAGACCATAGGTCCCCTGATGGCTAAGGAGGAGGGGGAGTAGTTGTGAGTAGATTCCTTGCCCAGGAAAGACTGAAACAGTCAAGAGGAACCGACCCAAGGCCGCAGAACCACTCGAAGTTCCACCTCAACAGTTTTGGAGCTAAGGAAAAACACGGCTGCAGCCATCAAAATTTTAAGTCTATTTCTGGTTCTTCAGGTTCGGTCTTTTTTTCGGCTGCTTCTTTGGTCTCTGCACAGTATTCTTAACACTGTCGGGGGGCAGTTTGAGAGTTATTTCATTGTCCTCTGCGTCATCATCCGCCTGGGAAGCTTTCCGGCGCTCGAGCACTGTTGGAGTACAGACTGGAGTAGGATCCTGAAGAGATCAGAAAAACACGGTTCATTGCACAGCATCTGCCAGAGGAGTTGCCACTGCCGTTGTGGCCAGTGCCTTTGTGGCACCACAAGGCACTTCGGTCCAACTCTGCTTCAGAACTTCCACCTTAGGCAAATTTGTTTTCTTTTTATAACTAAGTATTTTTGTAGACATTATTTCTTCAGACAAAAGTGTCATCTTCAAAAAAGTATATGTGAAAGGCAAATGTAAATTAATTCACATTTTCTAACATGTCATTATGCACGTTTACTTTCTAAACTTTACATTTCCTGACTCAAAGCACTAAGAAAGCCAAGAGGAAAAGAATCGGGGCGGGGGGAGAATGTACTTGAGACTGGCATACAGAAATGCCACACTAAGCCCACAGCAGAGCTAAAACACCCCAGCTTCATGATCTCAGTAAGTTCTCAGAACTCAGTTGACTGAATGTATGATTTATCCCGTTTTGCTCACAACCAGCCCTGTCCCAATTACCAAAAGTAAATCAAATAACATTAAAAAAACCCCAAAACCAAACTCACAACAGTGATGAAACAAAACAGAGATGCTAACACCTGAGAGATTTTTCAGACTGTCCGTGCCCCAGATCTCAGTCCTGATGACCTGAGACTTCCCTTCACCCTACTGCTAGTTTTAGCTGGCATTAGTTTTCAAGATTTTGGCACACCATCCCCGGAGAGCATGAGGGACGGGGGACAGTACAGTCTGTGAACAGGGACAGACAGCACTAGACTGTATTATCGGTTCAACTTCCTTTCTGTCAAGACAGGCTGGTATTCGCAGACCAACAGAAGGACGCCAGCAAGGAGATCATTTAGTACCAGTTCAAAGCACAGATGCGGGTGGTGTCTAGGTGACCGTTCCCAGCACCCTGCGTTTCTCCTGCCTCAAGTTAGTGCTGAATAGCAGAGGCTGGCAGCAGACACACCGCTGCCTGGACGCACCTCAGGACAAGCACTGCTAGTTACAGCACGCTGAGCGGAAGCCTCTCCTGCTAAACACTCCCAGGGGAGCAAGAATTGAGAGAATCCAACCGCCCTCCCCTGTTCAAGAGTGTCAATCCAGCTCAAAGGAGCTACTTTTGGCACAAAAATCTCTCAAGCAAATACTATCCAGGTTTCCAGGTGTTGAAATTAACACGAAGAAAACAGTTGCAGACCTGAAATATCTGCCCCAGCGCGAATGCTGGGGTGTGGTGCTGGGCACCACCAGGACTGTTCGGTCTTACCTGGCTGCTCAAAGAAATGTTCAGTTTTTTCTTCTTGGATGTTTTAACTTTTGTTCTCTTTATGGAAAGTGCCTGTGCAGCCTAGGAAGCAAAACAGATCAGGTGGATCACTACAAACTTCCTTGTGCGAAGACGCAAACAGTCAGTTAACACTTTATAGGTTTCTTTGCTTCGTAACTACAGAATCTTTGCTAAAGCAATTAGGTTTCAATTAATAAAATGACTTATGGTGCCACAGAGGTGATCTGCTTTGAACAAAATCACCAAAAGCAACAGAAGAAAAGCTGCTACTGTGCATTTTTAAAAAATATTGCGTTGAACAGTACAGCTTAAAATTCAAGTCCTTCACCCAAGCACTCTGCAGATGAGCAATATGCTTGGTTAGCTTAGGCAAGGTCTAGGGATGGCAGCTCTAGCCTTGGGACCTGCCTCCAAACGCCCACCCAGCTCCCCACAGGACTTGCGAAAAGCCCTGTCGCTCTTCTGCGATCTACAGATGAATATGAAAACCACACGGTATTCAACTGTTTGTACTAACAGAAAAAAGGAACATCTTCACTTATTTACTTCTGTAAAGATAAACCCACAGGCAGACACAGCACAGCCGAGCCACAGCACAACGCTGATTTCCAGGAGCTTCTACGCAGCTCTTAACCCAAGTGAGTCTCCCTGGTGCTCCAGCCCTTTTACCAGTTCCACACAAAACACATGATTTTCTTGTATTCGGCACAGCCTTAGAAACACATTTTGCACAAAAAACACTCATTGAAATGATGCCAGACTTACAAATCCCGGGAAGTCGTAATCGAGCCCCTTTTCAGCCAGCCTCTTCCGTAAAAGCCTATCCTTTCGCAGCAGCCGCTTTGTCATCTTTGCCTTCTGAACGAGCGAACGTATCCTGTTGTACCGCCTGACGGCTGGCTGAGAAGGCTTCAGGAACATCTTGTTACTGCCTTTGAAGAGGTTTTCATGGACCCTTTCAGGAGATATGAACTGACCTGTTTCATAAATGCATGACACTGAGTTACTGCACAGCAACCCTTAAGACCAAAAGCACTCACAGAACGCTACTCAGTTCTCGTTATAACACGATCCCTTGCTATGGCAGAGCGCTAGTACGGCATTTTAGGAACAGAGAAAATAGAAAGTAACAAAATACTCATTAGTAAGAGAACTGATGAAGGATGGATGGAAAAAAAGAACACTTTTTCGCTTTTACCCAGCAAACAGTCAGAGAAACTTGTTTTTCAAAAGTTGACGCATACACAGCTCATAATACTTCACAAAGCAAGTGTTGCTATCACCATGTCTGAGAAACTTGCCAATTTCATCAATCATTTAATCAAAAAAAGCGTCTTATGTCTTAACTGCACAGACAGTAGCTTCAACAATTATAAACGACAGAATTTCTACATTAAAGGAACCGTCCCCACAGCAAACCCCACCGCTCCCTGATACTTCACGTCACACCACTACACAACCAGCATTATCAGCCTAAAGGAAAAAAACATCGTAGCAAACAAAAGGGTGCTGGGGATGTTAATCCTTTTGGGACAAAACTTCATTTAAAAAAAACCTCAAGATTCTCCAAATAGTCAAAAAAATTAACACAAATAACTGTGAATTTCCTTTGCACGTTAGAGGACTTACAATTCAGCCTCTACTTACACTTCAGCAGTCGCTCAGAAAACAGGTAGTTGTTCATCGTGTCTGCAACGATCTTAGCTACGTCATCAGACGCAAACTCTATAAATCCATAGCCTTTGCTGCCTCCAGTCTGCAAGCAACGACAGAAAGAAATCGGAAACAATGCTTTGATACCTGAAGAATGAAATTAAAATGATTTTATGCTTCTGAAGTTACAGCCCATTCTCAGCTATACATAGGTGAAATCACAAAAAGCACCAGCTTTAGTCCTAAATCAGTAAGACATTATTTGTAAACATATATTTGCACAAGAAACAAACTGCTCACCAATACTTGTTAAAAAAAAAAAAGCCGCCCTGCATTGCTATTGTTCTGTTGTTGTTACCAAGGGTAAACAGCAATATTATAACGCAATGATAAATCCAGAAATGAGAAGTTAAATTTATGGAGCACAAAGCATCACGAAAGCTAAAACGGAGTTTCTTCCATGGCATTACACGTTCTACCTTGAATTTGTATATTTTGACAACACTTCTCATGTAAGTGTGTTTACTTATGGAAAACAGGGGCTACAGAAACTGTCACTGAAACTGTTTATTTGCTGTCACAGAATCACAGAACGGTTTGGGCGGGAGGGGACCTTTAAAGATCGCCGAGTCCAACCCCAATGCCTCGTAAGCTACCGGCCTGATACTCGTTTCGGAAGTTATTATTTTTAGGACAAACCACTGCGCACGCTGCCCCCCTTTGCCCGCTCATGAAACTGCAACACAGTTTTCCACGTGGTGCGCACCGAAGGCGGAGCAGCAGGCAGACGGGCGACCACGCACGCAGCCGCTGGAGACACCTCGGAAAGGAGTTAACGGGGTTCATTCACCAGATCGGCAGCCTGTGCAAGGAAGAAGCCTCAGAGGCTCGAAGAGACTGCACGGCCCAGCCTGGGGCAGCCGGCTGCGAAGGCACCACTGTGTCTCGGGCCCTTCACGAGCATTGGCGGCGGGAAGGCAAACCGCCAGGCTCGGAAGGGTCGCGGGCTGTCAGCGAGGGGCGGAGGCCGAGCGGCAGGCCCAGCGCGGGGCTTTACCTTCTTACTCCTGGAGAGGCGGAGCCGCGTCACCGTCCCGAACTGCTGGAAGTACTCGTAGATCTGCGGCTCGCAGAGCCCCCGCGGGAGGTGCCCCACGTACACCACGCCCGGCGTCAGCTCCTCCTGCGGGGCACAGAGCAGCCGCGTCACGACAGGCCTGGCCCGGCCGCCCCCGCCCCGCCACTGGGCCCCGCTCACCTTGGCCGCCCGGCTGTTGCGGACCCGCTGCACCTTCTGCTGGAACTCGCGCTGCAGCTGCGGCTCCAAGGCCAGGAACTGCGCCGCTGGTGCCGGTGCCGGTGCGGGTGCCGGTAGGGCCGCGGCCGCAGCCACCTCCGCCGGCGCGGCCGCAGCCGCCGCCATGCTGCTCGCCCTGCCGCTGCCGGAAGCGCGTCACT